>CM052544.1:119423142-119483319 GCA_028533065.1 Trachops cirrhosus
AAGAATATTAATAAGTTAGGAAAAATAATGGGTGCCTATGTGGGGTGTTTGATTCTTTCTCTCTTTTTGCTGTTGCTATTACAAAGAACTCATATATATAAAGAAGAACATAGTAACATATTAGGGGTGTCCAACCTTTTGGCATTTCTGGGCCACAGTGGAAGAAGATTTATCTTGGGCCACACACTCAATACATTGCGACACATAATCACAAAATAATCTCGTAGTGATTTAAGTAAAGGTAGGATTTTGTGTTGGGCCACATTCATAGCCATCCTGAGCTGCATGCGGCCCCATGGCTGCAGGTTGGACCCCCCTGTATGGTAGGTGGCTCAACCACTTCTGGTGGAAGGTTCTAGGAAGGTCAGAATCAAGAACCAAGGCCGAGGGGAGGGGCATAGGATTTCTTAGGTTAGTAACCCCGATGGCACTTTCAGGCATACTGAAGGGAGCTGTGAGGAGGACCAAGTGACCCATGCCCTTTGCCCTTCAGATGGCTGGAAGCCACTGGCAAACCACAGGGGCGGGGGTTTCATGTCCAAAGTGTGTGATCATTCTGGTGTACTTCCCACCTCACACTTCAAGGTCCACACCATCCATTCACAGGACTCTCTGTGTAAAACACCCCTTCTACCTCTCATAGTGCCTGCCCTTGGCCAGGGACTCAAGGCTTTGGTTGCAAATTCCAAAGGTCAGGGACTAACCCTTCATTATCACTGTGTTCTAAGCCTTTTGTATGGTACCTGTTGATTTATAGGAAGTGGTTCCTCTCCCCCTCAGAGTACAAGGCCACTGCACTAGGTCACGATGAGACCGTCAACCAGGTCTGCCACAGCTGTGATGACAAGACTCTGGGGATGCACATCGGTGCACTTACATGGAGACATTTGTTTAGACCACTTCAATCAGCTTGATGGTTACCATGGTGACCGTCCACGACCAGTGCTTAGATGTGTGAAAAGGGTGAGATAATCACACTGCAGAAGAGTCATTTGGCTAATTCAGCCCCAATCTAATAGAAACCTTTCCCATCAAAGTATTTCAGAGAGTACCGGCATCTCCTAAGGGGCCACAGCTTGTTAAGCTCTTTAAGCTTGTGCCTCAGAGTAATACTCGCACAGCTGAGCACACGGCCGTGTGCTTACGCCTCAGCTACTCTAATGGTTACATGCAGTTTAAAGATCTAGAAGAGTAGAAATAGATGGTTCTGGAAATTCTGTCTTTGTGCATATTAATAAACATTGTAGCTTGCTTGTATTTTTTTTTCTGGATCCAAAATACAGTGCATCAGTAAGCACATTTTGCAAATGAAAGCTGACAACCCCCTCCCCCTGGATAATTGTGTGGTGAGTGCTTTCCACATGACGTAGCATACAGGTGTCTTGGCACAATTTCTGGGACCCACTGCATAAAGGGCAGAGTGGTGTGGTCAGGGGAGACCAGGTAATGGCGTGAGTCAGATGACTGGGCTTGGAGTTCCAGCTCTCCCGGGGACCATGGAGCGGTCCTGGGCATGTCACTTTACCTGAGCCAAAGGTTTCTCAGCTTTACAAAGAGGGATGTGGACCAGATAAGCCCTGTGCCCTTTGATGCCAACTTCTAGTTGAGATGGATATTTTGTCCAAGTGTCATGGCAGGGATGGGAGTTAGGACCTCATTTTGAAGGCACTGAACTTAACGGCTGCACAGAGGGGCACCCACTTCTGATACACTTCACAATCCTTGGCTACATGAATCGGAACTTCGAAAACCTGTGTGTGTGTTTTCCCCCTGCCAATTCATAACTCATCTGAAATGCTACACTGGGAACACCACCACTTTTTTACAGGTGAGGAAACTGAGGCATGACAGTAGACAATGGCAGACCAACTGAGGTCCTTTGGAGGGCTTTTAGAAGGTTTGGCCAGTTTTTGCCTTAATAAAATAATTTTGAAGATTCTTGGTTTTGGAGATGTGAGAATACCTCACTCCTAACATTTTCGCTCAGGAGGCAGCCTCATTGGTATGCAATGTGTTTCTGTCGACAGCATTATTTGCTTGCTTTGTAAAACAATTAATCATTGGCATGTGTTACAGAAAGATGTGGTGATCCAAGAAATAACTGAAACTACTTCCCTGCTTACCTAACCAAAACCCAAACCCGCCAACCAAACAGACAGACAGAACAGTGCGTCATTAATTTCTCCCTGTACTGGTCCAATCAGGAGTAAGAGTAAGAACGGCAGATAAGTGTGCATCCTAGAAGACGTTAGCAGTACCATTTATATAGTGTAAAGTCATGCAAACCATGCGTCAAAGGAAGCGGCTTCACTGTGGTGACATGGGGGACAGGCCATGACAAGCCCCTGCCTGGGGGGGGCCATCACGCACATGCACGTGTTTGATGCAGCCACCGGTGACCTCACTGGTAGGTGACGGGTGTGAGAGCAAGTGAGCTATACAAAGTCTGTCTACATTACAAGGAGGAGTCAGCCCGTGACCCCCTTTACATGGGCTTGTTGGAAGGGGTCCATATGGAATCAGAAATCCCGTCCCCCGTGGACGACGGCGGCATGGAGCCACTGGGGGTGAAGGGGTCTGTGTCGGTGTCTGTCTCACCCTCGGCGAGGTACCGTTTCTCCCTCATCCAGCTCGAGCCCCCACTCGGGCCAAACACGTCGTCTCTGTCTTGGGAGATGCTGAAGCCACTTGGAGACCGTTCCAGCTCCTCGTGGTTGACCGACATCAGGGACAGGGGTGTGTCGCTGTCCCTCGTGATGCTGCGTCTCTGCCTCGGGGAGACCCGGTCCGAGCAGGGGTCAGCTGGGGACGGGTGGCTCCCCCGGGAGTCGAGAAGAGTCAAGATGGGCAGGACGGTGGGCCTTTCCATAGACGGTGCTGTCGAGGAGCGGAGGGCTGCTTGAACCTTCCCAGAACTGGGTCCCCCTCGGGGCAGGTTCACGGGGCCATGGGCAAGGAACCCGTAGGGGCTGACTCTGTCGACGGGCACCTGCTGGAAGCTGTAGGGGGGCTCGGGGGGGCCTGTCTCGGAATAGTTGCAAATGATGGTTTTCAAGTCAGGATCCCTGCCGTCCCCGTTCTTCTCCACCTCGGCCGGCGAGGGCGTCCCCTTGGTGGGGTCGCCCTCCGTGACGTGCACCTGCAGCCGCTCCATGTGTTGCATGTGCATGTCCACGAGGAAGTCCAGTTTCCTCCCCATGTCGTGCACCTGGAAAACACGAGGAGGCGGGAACTGCTGTTTTCTCTGGGGGTGGGCGCACTGTTATTATCCCTATCTTGTGGTGAGGAAACAGAGGCACTAACGGAGGAAGGAACTGGTCAAAAGCCACAGAGCTGGTAAATGGAAGGGCTGAGAATTTTTAAAATATAAATTCAAGTTTTTAAATGAAAAATGATATTCTTGATAGGCCAAAGAAGAATCGTCACAGAACTTTTCTCCCACCTCCCCCGCACAGATCCAATCTGGGGTTATTGCACAGATACAGTGAAGTAAAGGGGAGGACAGGCGCCCTAACGGAAATCGGCGGCACCGTTTACCCAGTGTACAGTCTGGCACACTAGGCTGAAGGGTCCAGGGAACGGGGGGAGGGAACGAACACTCTCTAAGGGAACACCGTGAGCACATGAGAACAGCAGTGACCGTCGGTCGAGGGCCGACTGTATGGCAGCTATGACTCTCAGTAATTCACATGTGCCAATTCATTTCATTTCCACAGCAGCCTTATGAAGTATTCAAATCCCTGTTTTACAGATGAGGATGCCGAGGTTCAGGGACCCTTCATTCATGTGCACGTGATCACCCAGCCGGTAAGTGCGAAATCGGAGACTGAATCTCCACATCCTTTTTGGTAGGTACGCACATATGTTATTAACCTATGGGGAAGAAATGACTTTTGGACATAGAGTTTATATACTGGTTCCTTACTGAGGGAAAGGTAAGCCTTACCTGTCTTTCAACTTTCACAAACTTCCCCATCATGCTTTGGTCTTCAATTTCTGACGTGGATGCTCTGGCCACATACGGTTCGTTCCTAGGACAGAGCCGACAGTCCTGTGAGATTGTTACACCTACTTCTGCTTTGCAAGGTCATTTCAGCTTGGCGGGTCAGGCTGCCTAGAGCCAGGATTCCCACGCTCACCCTTATGCCCCACCCCCAGTTCTGGAGGCACGCGTGAGTCAGGAGAGTGAGTAAAGCCCCTAACTGTGCTGAGAGGGTCTGATGCCTTGAAACGACTTTCCTTAGCCTTCGGTCTCAGACTGCTGCTTGAGAGTGTGGTGGGCCATGGGGAGGGGGCGGTCTGATCTCTGAAATTCCATACAGTGGGGGTCGATTTTTCATCGGTTCCACTGCGTTAAGAGTGGAAATCAGATGCTGAATCTAGAAAATGACGTGAAAGATGGCACTGGAGGGCCTGGGGCTGGAATGTGTGCTGCGTTCGCTCTTTGGTGACACGGTGGCCTCTGTCTAAGTGCTAGTTGGTCGCAGTGCTGTTGGGGTCTGTGCAGAAGAGTGCTTTCGGGGGAGCCAGGCTCCTGCTGGAAACCACACGTGTGGACTGCTGTGTAGGAAGCTGACTTTCTCCCCTCAGGCTACAGGCTCCTACTCAGTCCCGGGTCTCCCTTCGGGTGAGCAGTCTCCAGCTGTGCTACATCCAGTGCTTTTCTTACCCCACACAGCATTCTACGATATTAACACCATCTCAAAAAGCGGGTATTTCACTTAAAATTTGGATAATCGGCTTTTCTTGAGAAATAGACTATCTAGAAAAAGGATCTTCATGCCTCAAATTAGCAACAACGGAACAGAGTGACAGTTACCTCCTTTGGATGGGGGACATGCCGCCTAGGTCCCCACAGTCCACCACTTCCAATCCCATCCCCAAGGCTGATGCTGAAGGTCGGGTGCCTTTATCATCAAGGTTACACCCTTGCTCTCTTTATATTAAGGTGCCTTATTATTGCAAGGTGCCTAATATTTCTTATGTCCTACTCCTTTTACTCATTTATGTCATCTGCCTTGACGACATTGGGGAATAAAGACGTGCATATTCAGTCGAACATGGTGGCCAAGACATGGAGCCAACCAAAGTGTCCTTTGCTGGATGGTTGGATAAAGATGTGGCACGTATGTACAATGGGACACTACTCAGCCACAAGAAGAGATGAAACACCGCCATCTGTGACAACACGGGCCTGGAGAGTATCGTGCTAACTGAAATAAGTCAGATGGAAAAGGACAAAAACTATATGATTTCACTCCTATGTGGGATATAAAACAGAAAGCAACAAATGAACAAAGCAAATTAACACACTCAAAGCCACAAATGACAGTACAGTGGTTCCCAGAAGGGAAGGGGGTGGGGAGGAGTAAGAGGGTTAAGAAGGTCAAATTTATGATGGTGGAGGGAGCCTAGCCTTTGGGCGGTGAGCACACAATGCAATATACAGATGATGTATCACAGAATTGTCCACTTGAAACAGATAATGTTATTAACCAATGTCGCCCCAATAAATGTAATACACAAAAGAAGCGTAAATTCACGTGGTCGGCTTTCTGAAAGAGGCTCCTAGTTCATCGGGACCTATAAAAGGAAAATCTTCCAACTGGACAGAGCAAAGCCACTCTGCTAGGGGACCGAGCTCGGAGCCCTGCCTGGCACAGTGGTGTGGGGGCCCGGTGGCCGATTTCCTTCTCCAGCTGCGTTCGGGGATGAGAGTCCGTCCCCCACATTGACTGTGCAGGAAAAGCCAAAACATCTGACCAGGAACGCCCTCGGTCCTCCTAATATGAAGTATTCTTTTGGCTCCAATAAAACCCATACATGTCCTCTCATTTTATAAAAGAGAAACCATTATTGTCACATTCAATAACCATAAAAAATGGGTCCCCCGCATGTTCTGGGTAGAGGAGCGGGAAGTCTCTTGCACAGAAAATGGCCACAAATCAGAACAGCCTTCAGACTCTTTCTCTCTGTTTTATCTGGGGGACTGGCAACCTCACCCAACCACAGAGGAAGCACTGAGACTCGGGGCGGGGACACTCCATGGGCTGTGGGCTGTGGCCCCGCACAGCCTGTCCGTAAGTATCCACAGACCCCACCTGGGAGACTGCTGGGATGGGTAGGTGAACGCTGTCCCTTTCTGAGACTTCTTGTGTTTTGGAGTAGATGGCGGTCCAGGGGTGAAAATCATATCTATTCTGGAAGAGAGAACACAACGAGGGGGATTAGATGACAAAGAGGTTCACACTACAGACAGGAAAGCCATTCATTCTGATCCCTCTTGAGTCAGGTATGGATTTGGAATGGAGAATTACAGAGACAAAGGAGGGCAGGGACAGAGAGAGAAACAGAGAGACGAAGAAAAAAAAGAATTCATCACCTCAGTACATCATCTTTGTTTCTGGCCCGGTGGTGCAGAGGGGACAGAGACAGGGAGAGGGCGCACCTCCTTATTTCTCACATGAAACCTCACGTGTGCGGCGAGTCCATCTGGTCTCCCAGCTTGTTCACGGGTCCCCAGAACACCCAGCTAGGCAGTTTTTCCCGTGAAACCCTCGGCTCTGTTCTCAGCTCTGCAGAGCTCTGCTGCTCGGCAGGCCTATTGGCCAGTAGGGGCTTCGCTCTGACCCTGGCGCCACACCCTGCTTCCTCTGCTGCGTGGGGCACCAGCTCCCTATCTGTGCAGCTCTGAACGCAGCAAGAGACGGAAGTCCCCACGGGCTGCAGAGCTGAGAAGGGCCAGGACATGGAGCAGCCCTGAAGGCTGGTCACAGGCCCAGGACCACAAGGACTACACACCCAGAAGTAGCCATGGCTTGCTCAGTGTCCACAGACCCAGCTGTCCCTCTCCTGACACCACCGGGGACTGCATGGCCTTTCCTTTCTCTCTGGCCTCCTCCACTATCGGTGCCGCTTGGGCCATGCAATTTGTCATCCAGGCAGTCAGCCTTCGGCCACGAGTCATGGAAACACATTTGCCAGATAAAGATCTCAAGGTGTAAAGGTCCACTTGACATTCAGATGGGCCATATTCTGCAGTGGGTACACCCTGGACGTCCTGTTCCTCTGGTCTCTCAGAGAGCCGTATTTGCTAAAGTAACAGTGTGTTAGGCTCCGAGCTCGTTCACACGCCCATCTGTGAAGAAGGCACTGAGTACCGACTGCGTGCCCGCCACTACGCTGGGCGGGCACAGCTTGGAGATAAAGCAAGGTCACAAATAAGCACTTCTCCAGCCCGACGGCATTGTTGGCTTCTGCCCCGTTGAATGTGATGGTCCTGGTAACTCTATGGGACGCCCCAGTGAGGAAATATTATTCGGATGAAGAGACTGAGGTCCAGAGGGGACCTGACTCGTGTCCATTGGAAATTGCAGAGAAGGAGTTTCAAGTAGGACTTTGTTTTCCTAACTTCAGTTCTAAGACTCCTAGAAGCATATTTTCCTTTATTTTTTAAGTGGTTTTCCTTTTTAAAAAACATGTTACAATTCATTAAAGATTCGATGAATCTAAGAAGCAGGAAAAAATCACACACGGACCCATCATGTACTGTATCGCCACGGGAATCCATCCGGGGCAATACTACTCCTTTTCTCTAGGCCGCTAATGGGGAGTGTGCGTCGTGTGTGTTTCTGAGTAAATGTACGTGTGTGTGTGTGTGTGTGTGTGATCATATTGTATGTATACATTAGTTAATATTCTTGCAAGATCTAGTAGGCAGAGTATGTGTATATGTATATATATAATGATATGTAAATGCAATTTATGTATTTATATACTCATACATGTATATATGTACACATATAAGTGTGTATCTATGTCTGAGTGTATTATTAGTTTGTTATCATGAATAGATTCACAGATCACACAATTTTTTCACCAGTCTATATTTTGTAAAGGTCATTTGATGGCTACATAACTTTAATGAGGGCAGGCACTGGTCTTTCCTTCACCATTATTTTATTACTGAGGAGGTGCGGTTGTTAGAAAGAATAGGAGCTTTGTAACAAGTCGAACCTGGTTTGAACATTCCAGCTCTGCCACCTGCTAGCTGGGTAATTAATTTTGGGCGAGTCCTTTGCCCTCCGAGCTGTGGTTTTCTCCTTGGTAAAATGGCTCCTGTAAAGCACTACCTTACAGGGTTATGAGGGATTAGACACACGTTAGGCGGGGCACCGGGTGGTCAAGAAAAATGGTGGCAACTAGTTGGGTACCGGTGCTGTTTCTATGTTTTGCTATTAGAAATAACACCCGATGCACATTTTTTCAATACGCTGAAAAATTTATATTTAGAATTAGCCAGCTGGACTGTGTTTAGGTGATTCCAATTTTGCTGGCAATATCCAAAGCATGCTAGTCAGGGGCCAGTGGGACATATGCTTTCTTGCCATGAGGCCTCATCAGGGTGTTGACCTTGGCCTTGGCCGTGCCAATGTCACAGAGCTTTCTCCCAGCCTGTCTGATCTGGAGCTAGTTGGCTCTGACATCCACAAGGATGGATGGACATACTTGTTCTTAAAATTTCTCCACTGCACTTTGGATTCTTTCTGAATGCCTTTCATCCTCTGTTCTCAGGGTCAGAAGGTTGATTCCTTAGCAGTCTGGGAGCACAGTCCTTCTGGAGGCCACTGTCTTACCTCGTCTGGAGATACTTTATCCTGGAAAGCATGTCGAGGTGTCCTGCAGAATACTGTTCAATCACATCTTTCACGTCGTAAGGCCTCAAGGTCTCCTTGAATTTTTTTTTGTACAGACGGAATTGTAAAATTCTGTAAGGTGAAGTAGAGACATTTGAGTGCTGTGCCTAGAGACTGGGGGAAACTATAATCAAAGACCAGCATACTCAGGGGCGGTGGGGGAGAAAGGAACCAAAGAGAAAAAGACTTGAAGTTCCAGTTCCTGGTCCTGTTCTAGCCTTTCAAACCACACAGAATAGGCTGGTTAGAACCTCTCCTTCAGGACCACCTCCCTTCAGTCATTTGCATAAGAAACAAAATCACAGTAACCCTAAGAGCTAATGTTCACTGAGGATTCATTACAGACACTGAGCGAAGCATTTCACGAACAATCTGCTGATAGGCCCATTTGTGGATGGGGAGACCGTGGCCCCGAGAGCTTCAGCGTCTGCCCAGGGCCGTGCGCTCATCACGTCAGAGCCGTCCTCACACTCCGGGATGCATCTGACAAGGCCATGCCCTGAATTATGGTGTTGCACTGCCTGCTGTCCATTTGAGGACAGATGATGTCTCTTCCTGAATAGCCTCTTCAATGCTTTGGCTTATAAGCTCTCAATTAAAAAGAGAAACTAGCTTCTGTTCCCCAAGTTCTCTCGGGGGACACTCGGAACTCAGAGATGGCAAACCCTCACCTCCATCTTCCCGGGAACCAATAACATCACCCCAGATGGCTAATGCTCCTTGACAACCGCATCCTGAGCTCAACGCCCACTGTGATGGCATCGACTAAAACCCCTGACCCCCGGTCAGCGCTGGGGACCACCACCGACCCAGGCCTGCCCCCAACCCCTGTCTAGTGCATTCAAAGTGTGTTTTGTTTGTTGTAGCCCATGGATCCAGCCTCTAAACACTATTTGACATGTGGATCAAACTATCCAGTTAACTTGCCAGCCTTTCCAACCTCGTGCCATTTAATGAGCCTGCCCTTTGCATAACTCCACCTAACTCAGGTGTCAGAACTACAGCTCGAAGGCCAGACCTGGCCCACTGCCTGTGTTTGAAAGTTAAGTTACACCGAAACACAGCCACGGCCAATCACTTACATACTGTCTAGGGCGCTGCAAAGTCAGAGTTGAATGCATGCAAACACAGACCTGTGGACCACAAAGCCAAAAATACTGATTATCTGGCTCTTTACAGAAAAAGTTTGCCCGCCCTGGACTAAGACATCAATGAAAATGCTAAGAAGGACAGAGCAGAAGCCAGACCATGGAGCATCCCAGGAGAGGGAGAGACCCCTCCAGGGGGTCACACACTCATCCACTGGTCTCTCTGAACAAGGTCATTCAACCAGCTACCGGCAGTGATGTTCCGTCCAGCCGTCTCTCTGTCACAGTGTAGGTGACGGTGTCATCAGAAAGCAGGGTAATGGCTTTCTTTGCTGAGGCCCACATATTATAACGCTCCTGTGTTTCCCTCATCAGTTGGACTGGGAACCTTGCTGCAAACATCACGGCTGGTTCTGGGAGAACCAGCATAGTTTCTAGAGTTCACTCCCACCATTGTGGGGTTCTTATAAGCCCATATCCTGATCAAAGTTTTCTTTCAGGAGTAGTATATTTTTATTTTCTTACAGAATCCTAAAGCAAAATAGACAAAGCCACAAGGGATTATAGTCTCGTCTGATACAGACAAAAAAATCCTATAATTGAGTATCTCGTTAGAAATTCTGTATCAAAAGAAGTAGATGGATGAAGAGAGATGAAAAGCCACTTTGAGTATGAGGTCTACCCAGGAAGAGACTCTGTGTCATGACACTCCCTGCCCCCCACAACCCCCTTTAAAATAAACGGTGGCCAAAGCCACACAGAAGCATGACAGCTGGAAATACTGTCGGGAGCCTGTGAGGGTGAAGAGTCACCCACGACGGCTCGCTGATGTACAGATCACTCTTCCTGGGGCAGCGCCTCCTCGGGGTGCTGGCATCCTCTTACATCTGCCGCAGGGGCTTTCCGACCACCTTCCCAAAGCCAACGGCACTTTACAACTGTCCTGTGGCCCGGAGCTGGGGCCACAGGTGGGGAGGTGCGGGGGGGTGGCCTTACCTGACGGCTCGGATAACAACCTTCAGGGTGGGGATCATGTCTTCGGCAAGGAAGTCACTCCCGTAGTCCCTGTCTTCTGCCGAGGGATCACCCGTCCCGGCATCTGGGAGGGAGACACACGTATCAGGGGCAGGCCACAGCACTTGGGAAGGCACAGGGACCTGGTTCAGTCCCGGCCTTCCATGCTTCACCTCTGGGGTCTTTGCTCCACCTCCAGGGACCCTGCAGCTTCTCCAGTGGTGACATCACTCAGTTTTTCTCAGCACCCCTCTTCTATGACCTGGAAGCCCCAGTCCGAGGGGCCTGCAGTTCAGGACTGTTGGTTAGGGGAGACACCTTGGAGGGAGGTGACATGAGTCCTGGGGTTCCAGAGGGGCCCCTTGGAGGCAGCCAAGGGCACATATGTCGTGCTGGTTCAGATTCTTGCTCTTTCAAGCCATTAGCCTTGTGACCTTGGGGAGGACACTTTCTGAGCCCTGCTTACCTCCCACAGCCCTTGAAGGGTTCTCTTCCAATACATCTTCCTACCCACTGGGGGTGCCGAGGCACCCCCCACCCCCGTCTCCAGATCACTCTATGCCCAGCCCCTTCCCATCCTTCGGGTGGACCTCCATCACGCTCATCACTCATCACTGCCATGCTAGGAACTTGGGTGAGATGTCCCTGAGCTCCCTGCGGGTCTGCACAGAGGCACGGGGTGACTACGACCAGGAGAACAGCCACCTGGGAGCCACCTGCCCTGTGGGTTGTGGGGATAAGTCACAGATGCCTCCAGCCCAGGGACATAAATGAGATGAAATGAGTTGGTACAGGGAGGGTAGGGAATGGGCTACTTTGCAGACTGGAGAGTCCTTTGATGGGGGATGGAGGGAAGGAGCGGGCCAGGGAGAGGCAGAGTGGCGGTCTCGGGGCGGGGGGCGGGGGGAGGAGGGCCTTACCTTCGGAACTCTGCCAGAAAGCGTAGGCTTTCATGCGGAAGGCGGTGCGGAAACGTTCTTTATTGTTTAAGCCAACAGGCTTTGGTTCTTTAGAAGGACTTTCTTCTATGGCATCTACATTCAGAGGGGTAAATAGCTTTCCTTTAGTATTGCTACCACGAGGATTAGAAAGGCGAACCCGATCCAAGAGACCCAGCTTTTGGCTACAAAATAAGCAAAAGTGAACAATTTTCCTCCTTGAGTGCAGGCTTTCGGAACTCCCCATCCCTCTCCATAATGACTCACACACTCTCCCCCACGCATGAGTGGGACGGGCGCCCTACATGCCACGCCTGATGGAGAGGCTTGGGTGGGGCAGGGCTGGGTTCACACCCTAGCTTGACAGTGTACCAGCTATTACCCCTGGGGCACGTTTCTTAATGCCTCTGCACTTCCGTTCCCTCCTCTGCTCAAGCGGAGCTTCACTGAAAAGTGCTAGCTCGTCGTCATAGACAGCAAGCGTCATCCTTTCTCCATTCCCATCTCCTCGGCCTCAGTAACTTCCTTTGGACCGCTCCACGCTGCCCAGACAGTGGCTTGTGCAGGAAAAGCCTGATCAAATGTCTCCTGAGCAGAATTAAGTAACATAAATTACACGAGGCTGGTACCCTAACCTGGTGTCCACAGATACCCCTCCATGTATAGAATTTAGGGGTGTTCGTGAGTTTGGATGGGGAAAATATGGCTCCTTCAATTTGCTAACATCTAGCTGAAATTGAGCACGTCTTTCTATATGACGACTGTAGGTAAGGAGTCCCACTCAGATCCTGAATGTCCCCGTCACATGCCATGACTTTCCACCACAGAAAGCACAGGTCATTTTATACCCTGTTATCTCCCGGGGTCGCTGTGCTTGTCACAGTTCCAAAGTTGTGGTAGTGTTCAACCTGCCACCAGGTCCTGCACCAGATTTGTCACAGAGAAGCATGTACAGTACCCATCTCAAATGCTTAAAGATTTGGATGGTTGTGTTTCAATATAGTGTTGACCCTTGAACAACTTGGGCTTAACTGTGCAGGTTCACTTAGTGGATTTTAAAGAATAAATATACCATTGGCCCTCTCTATTCCCCTGGTTTCACACCTAGACACTCAGCTAACTGAGGATCAAAACAGTATTTTTGATCTGCACTTGGGAATCCACAGATCCAGTGGGCCAACCATAGGCATTATTGGTCTTTGCCATTTCATAAGGAACTTGACCATGGATTGTGGTGTCCGCGGGGGTCCTGGAACCAATCCCCATGGATACCAGCGATGGCTGTAGTTATGTTTCAGGGGAGTCAAAAGTCATACATGGATTTTGTGAGGGTCAGCACCCAAACTCCTGTGCTACTCAAGGGTCCACTGTAACCAGTTTCTTTTGTGACTGCATGCATTTTATTTATGGCTTCAAAATCTTTATTCTGAGAAAGGGTCCCTGGATATCATCCTACTGCCCAAAGTAATTTTGGCACGTGAAAAAAAGTTAATAAGTCCAGCATAAAGTCGTCCCAGTGCAAAACCAGCTGCACCTTGACCTGAAGTCCAGCTCTACCCTTCAGCATCTGGATGACCCTGGGCACATCTGTGACCTGGGCACATCCGTGAGCCTCAGTTACCTCATCTTGAAAACAGGGAGAAGCATTCCTGCTTCACCTGATCACTAGGTGATGTTGGTCAAGATGTGGCATAGAGCAAGCACATAGTAGGTACCCAATAAATATGAACTTCTTCCTTCTTCTTCTCAGCTCTCTCTGTGCAGTTGGTACACAGCAGAGAGAAGCCAAACTGCATGTTTTCACACATCGACATGCTCAGCTCAGTGGCTTCCTCCCCATCACCCACACAGGGCTTGTCACACAGTAGGTGCGCCATGCACTTGTGGAATAATCACACGAATAAATGCATGTGGGCTGTCGAATCAGATCTGCACTGAACCGAGATAATTTAGTATTTCTAAAGAGGGCGTCTGGTTATCATAGCCATGTGCTTGGTACCAGAAGCAGCTGACATCTTTGTGCTGTGGTGTGGTGAGGAGGTCATGGGTGTTGGAGCTGCAGAGGAGGCTGGGACACCCCCCAACCAAGCAGGAGCCCAACGCTGATTGAGCACCAGGTCCCCGAGGGTTCGCTGAGTCTAACGACATCTGCTTCCTGGAGGCTTGGGGAGCAGTGCACATGATAACATCTGCCGTGTTTCTGCCTTCAGCCTGGCCCCGAGACACACACACAAACGAGTGAGCACACGCCTGAACCTTTGTGGTTCCTCACCCCCTCCGCACCGTCCTCTCTCGCCCTGCACTGCCGCCTGAATGACCTGCCCAGGGTCAACTCAGAGAACCTCCGACACACAGACAGCCCACTTCCCTGACTTGAAGTCACGGTTTTCTAACCTGCTTCCCCCACCGGAGCTGGACAAATGACTAATGGGACTAAGAATAATGTATCAGCGTCCCCGGGCTGAAAAGACTGGGCTGGGCGGGAAAGCGACTCAACACGCATGGAAGACCTTCCTACCTATGAGTGAGTAAAGGGGCCTGTAGACTGACCACTTCTCAGGCCCCCTTCTTCCTGGCCCCTGTGTACATGTCTTGAGGGTCTGTCATTCTCTAGTCACCAAGCCCCTCGCCGGCCCCCAAGTCTCCTCCTGCATGGCTGAGTACACACAGGTCCTTTCTTGACTTTTCAGCGACCCCATTCCCATCTGCTCTTTAAAACTGCCTGAGTGCCCCCCCTTGGAAATTACATACGTGCCTCTGCTCCAAAGACACGCTATGCTTTTCTCTGTCTCAAAGTGTAACCTACTGTGTGGAGACGGTGCATTCCCACGTCTGTCCACCCCACTGGCTTGTGCAGTCCGAGCAAAGCAAGGACTCTGCCTGGTTGTCTCTGAACCCAGCACATGCCCCTGCTGGGCACATCCAGCCGTGCAGGGTCACGGCGAGAATCACGGGCTTTGGGGCAATAGCAGCCTGGGTGGAAAAGTCCTGAGGAGGACGTGCCCCAGGACACTAGACTCGTCCTCTCCAGTCCCCTGCCTCCTCTCGTGCAGGAGGCTGACAACCAGCCCTTCCTGTAGACGGCTGGTCAAGGGTTAAGTGAGGCGTGCACAGAGACTGCTAAGCCACCGTCTGGGGTAAGAGAAGCCTTCCAGAAACACTGGCTGTCATCATTATCTCCTGAAAGAATCCTCTTCCCACCTCGGCAGGAGAGGGCTAATGATGTGTAAAAAGGGTGGATAAAATTTCCTCTGGCTACAAAAACAAGTCGTCTTTTATAAATAAACTGAAATAAGTTCTTTTTAATTTCTTTTTATCTTTCTATTAGAGTTGACATTCTATATATTAATTTATAGCACTTCTTCGCTCATGTCTCGAACATCCTCCACCGTCACTGAACTTGACCTTCCAGATAAACTAAGCAAGACAAAAGCAACAGCAGCCACTCTGTCCTGACATGAAACCTCAGCATAAGTGCTGACTACTGGAAAGAGAATGAGAGGGTTCTCTGGGTTCTATCCAGGCCGAATTTAGGTTTTGCTTCTTGGGCATTTAAATGGCTCATTGCAACCGCTAACCATTGGAATGGCTGTGGCTACGCTCACTGAATACTCCCCTGGTCAAAGAGGAGGGTTTTTATAAGAGATGGATTCTGTCAGCACAGGAATCTGGATGCCCTGGGCACCAGTCAGAAACCTCTGCTCTGAATTGGTCAGAGCCACTGCATCTGAGAGGCTTACAGAATTCTCCCTCCAGCCAAGTGGGTCATCAGTTTACTTCTTAATTGTGTTGCCCAAACTTTAAAACTCCATAGCATAATCAAGTGCAAGGCACAGTGCACCCCTGAAATTCAAAACCCATCTCTGCCTTTCCCCTTACAGATTTGCAGTACCCGATTCAGGCCTTGGGCTTGGAGGTGCTGCGGGCCTGGCATGAAAAACCCTCCGTGGAGCTGACATCAGGTCTCCTTGGAAAGCCGGGGTCCCTGATTAGTTAGGCACAGACAGGCTATTTTGAAATGTGAATTGGAAAAGCTGGAACTGAATGGATTGAGGATGGAAAAGTAAAATCAAGGTGCTCTGTCCTGGCAGAGGTGGCCCGTGTCCTGGGCTCCTGGCTCTCAGCCCCAGAGAAGTCCAGCCACCACTCTGGGCAGGTCCCTAACTTTACCCCTCCTGGACTTTGCATAGGTTGTGACCTGCACCTAAACCCTGAAGGAATCTGACTTTTTATCTGAAACTTGGCCAGACTTAGCAGAAAGCGTTACGAAGCTCATTGTCTCCCCAGAGCCAACCTGCTTTACCCAGCACACACAGCCTATATTTTGATCCTTCTCAGAAAATTCTTGAGTCTACTTTTCAATTGGTTCATGATTCAGAGGAAACGGGGTGCTACAAATCGGTACTCCCCCAGGTCCCTAAGGGAAGCACTGAGACTAAGCCCTAGGACGTGCTGCGAATGAGGTTAAACAAAACTGGTCCACGTCCCATCTCTGCATGTCAGGTACTCACGGCCTGGCGCCAGTGTCACGGGGTCTGGGTGGCAGGAAATATTAAGAGCGATGGGATTGGGTGCAAGGCTCCTATTTTGCTCTGGGTGACAATGTTCTCCTCAGTAAAATGAGGGGCTTGGCTTAACTGAACTTTCCACTCCTGCACACCTTTAGTGGTCGTTGATTCTGGGACACAGAAGAGATTTACTGCCAACCTCATCCATCACCGCGTGAGGTGAACTTCATGGGGTTGACTGATGTCACAGGGAGAAGGCAAGTGTGAATTACAGCGTCCGACCATGTGGCCCTGCACTCCGTAGTACACCCTGGCTCCGAGCCTTTCCCTGCCTGCACGGCCCACTCTCACATCAGGGACTCCAGCTCCAGGAGCCAAGAAAAGGCAGGAGAAACCAAAACAATAAACTAGGTTAACTGTTCCCAGCAGCCATGAGGACCAGCATGGTGGCTGGGGTCACGAACCACAAAGATCTGAGTCCTGCTCTCACTACGTTCTTAGCTACATGACGTTGTGCAAGTCACCTGCCTCTTTGAACCTCAGTTTTCTCGTGCAAAATGAGAATTAAAAGTACTGTCTACTCATGGGCTCGCTGTGGGGGGCTAGATGTGTTCAGGACGATACCTGGCAAACAGTAAGCCTTCTTTCTAAATGATTGCTATTATGCCAGAATTCTCTGATCCGAAGAATGATCACTTACTAAACTTGACAGCTTTGCACTGGGAAGGACCTAGTACAGACAGGAGATAACGAAGCTGCCTGAACACACTTCTGTCTCCAAAGATGGTTGCAGAGAACAGTCCTGGAGGCTGCTGTTCAGACTGAATTGCTTGAAAATGCAAAGTGCACCTTTGGGCTCAAGCAAACAGTTATTGTCAACAGTTACCTGTTTTAAAAATTCAAAAATGCTAGTTTCCATCAGACCAGTGCCCCTAATCATCAGCAGTGCAGCAGGCAATGCACGGTATGGCTGATGTTGAAAACGATGCCCCTAACACAAAGTAGCAGTCTTTGCTGGTGTAATCTATAGAATAAATGAGGCTCGGTGTGGTTTAGGGTTGATGTTCCGCAATGCAATACTATTTTAAGGGATCTGAAAACTCATGGGTAGAATCGATGCCTGTCACGGGCAACTGTAATTTCTGTCCTCTCCGTGTTGCATCCCTATGCCTCAGGAAAAAGGACCGTCTTCTATTCGGGAGCCGATTCCTCTGACTTCAACCCAGTGACTGTAACAGGGGCTGCCAATCACGGCATCACGAACTCACACCTGTCACTCTGACAGGCGAACACGTGGCCCAGAGTTGGGCTGGCAGTAGCCTCTCACCGAGCCAGAGATTGTTCAAAGTGTGCACACATGGCACAAAGTGGGCCAGTCTAAGCGCCTCCCCGGGGATTTTCGGACGGGAGCTGGGTGGAGACAAAGGGGAAAATGTACGATTCTGCAGCTGCCCGCACCCACACGTCATCAGGATGGTGGAAGTCGGCTGAAAGAGTGTGGCCAAAAAGAGAAGCAGAGACAAGAGAAGAGAGAAATCCCAGAAGGCCCCATTCCTTATTTCCTAGGGGTTCCCCTTGTGTCTGACGGGGGACCCTTGAGCCATTACATATTCCTCCTAGTCCAAGCCAGATTAAGTTGGGCTTATGACACTGGTATAATAGTTTGTCCGTGCATCCATCTGTCCGTCCATCCATCCATCTGTCCACCCACTTTTTCAGTAAGCCCCACAAGACATCTATCTGGGGCTTAATTAACCTATGTACAGTAATATTTTGCATGTATGCTCCAGGTTGGCTGACTTCTGACCCCATCTGTGTAGAGAAGGCTCTAAAGGTAGATTCTGTAATTGGCAGTATCCACACCTGCGTGGTTTAAAGCCCTGCTGGTCATGAGAGAAGGAAGGGAAAGAGCACCCATTGGCAGTCCTGAGACCTGGGCTGTGCACCCTTGGAGCTGGTGGGCTCTGTAACTGAGGGTGAGCCTGCCCTCCGGGGAGTGGTGGGCGGCTCGGTTTCTGTAAGAACACCCGGAAGAGGGTCTCTGAGGTACCCTCCCGCTCTGCCTCAGTAAGCCATGGGCTGCTGCAGGCTCTCTAGCTGATGTCCCCAGACACAGCCATGGTCAGTCCCCCAGCCCCCTCTATGGTCCCCTCCTCTGATGCCCCCACGTCCAGACAGGGTCCAGGAGAGAAATGCTCATCCATTTGAAACAGGTGCAAAGAAGGCAGAGGCTGAACTGTGTTTCTGTGTGGGAGTTAACCAGCGCTGTCTGTAACTTTCCTCAGGTGGGATTGCGGAGGGGATGGGGCACCCCATGGTGCCCCATTTGAATGGACCTGACCCAGTTTCCCAAAGACCACTGTCCTCAAGCGGTTCCCCTATAGGTTGGTCCAGGGTCTTGCCACCTCGTCTGCCCAAATCCTGTCAGATGTAGAAGGACAGCAGTTGAGCTTAATGTCTAGGAGACTCACTGCAAGGTCCCTGAGTAGTTTGTGCACAATAATAGATTATCAATATATAGTTTAAATGGATGTTTGCAAGAGACGGTCTTTCTTTACAATCTCGAGCAGGGCCCACAGTCTCCCTGATATTGTGGCATCTTCTTGAGAAAGACAGGGAGGGAGTGACAGAGAAGCACTCAGAACCCAGAAGCTCCACCTGCAGCGAGCGTGCCTGACTGGGGAAACTTCTGTAGTGGCGGGGACCGTAAAGTTTAGTACTGACTCGCTTTCTGAAGAGCCACCTGTGAGCCCAAGAAGCAAATGAAGCGATATGCAATGAAATATCATGGCCTTGACATTCAGACCTGAGTTTGAATGTTGGTCTTGCCACCCAGTGAGCTGGGTCACCCAGAGGGAGTAACTCAACCTCTCTGAGCCCTGACCTCTCCAATCCAAAAATGAGGACGGGAGGATACATTGTGGTTGGGAGGATCCAATGAGATAACGTGCAAGCGACTTCGGGCACAGAATCCCACCCCAAGGGGACACTCAGGGGGAGGCTGTTGCTATGGTCACCACTAAGGTGGCTTTGAGTGGATTAACATGAGGAGGACACAGGGAAGAGTGGTCCCAAAACTCTACGTGTGACTGGCATGGCCGCCCGGGGCCCTGAACCGAAAGGAACTGGACCCTCACTCCCAACACAGAGGTGGGAAAAAGAAATTCATAATCAGAAACGTACCTGGCTGCGGACTCCAGCTGCTCTTTCCTACAAGGAGAGGAGGAGAGAGAAAATAAAGCACTGATGATATGGAACCCTCCCCTTGAGGCTGCCCCGGAGCTTCCCTTCGGCGAAGATAAAGGAAGAGAGTGGAACTCAAGGACAGGATGGAAAGTCTGGAGGGGCCGCCGAGGGAGAGGGGCTTCCCCTCCTGGGCCCCGGGCCCCCACTGCTCTGACCTCCAAGGCTCCCAGCCCTTCATTCACTTACTCATCCAGAAAACAGTGGCTGAGCCCCTTCTCTGCCCTAGGCCTTGTGCTGGGCTCGGGGGATCTGTTTAGCACCGGGGACAGAGCAGGGAACCAGGAATTTCATCATTGAGCAGCTACACACCCATCACTCTGTCATCACCATCATCGCCACATCATTACTGCAATCATTAACAGGCAGGTACTGTTTTAAGTGCTTTTATGGATCAACTCATTTAGTCCTCATAACAACCCTATGAAGTAAATATTATTATCATCGCCGCTTTCCCGATGAGAAAACCAAGGCACAGAGAGGTTAAGGAAATTGCTCAAGGTCTCACAGGAAGCAGTGGAGTCAGGACTTGAACCCAGGTGACCCGGCTCCTGAGCCCATGCTGCAACCACGAGGCTGCGTGTGCAATACCCAGAATTCCCGGCCTGGGATAGCTGTGCTCATCCTGCGAGATCTAGCTGAAAGGGCCCCTTTGTTGCATTTCTTATCTCACTCCCCAGGGTCTGCACGGAGCTAATCTCTTCGTATGTGGGGCTGTACACTGATCACATTGTGTTATGTATTAGTCCATGAACTGCTTTGTGGGCAGATCCTCTGGGGTTTTTTTTTTTAGCCCTAAAATGTAAGCATCCCATTCCCTGGCACGTGGTGAGTGCACAATGAAAACTGAACGAGTCCCTGAGATCTGGGTGGCGGGGGTTAGGGGAGGTGGGGAGAAGAGAGGCATCATGGTAGTGGAGTAAAGGGACCGGCTGGAGAGTTAGGAATTTCTAGCTCAAGGGTCAGCTCAACACCCACTTCCAGTGTGGCTTTGGGCTGGTCACAGAGCCTCTGGCCCATTTCCTCTCCTGAGGCCCATGGACAGAAAATGCTCTGACGTCCTAGAATTCCCTAGGGCTCTGACTCCAGGAGGAGTGGAGAAGGAAAGGGTGAGCGGGCAGACTGGGGGAAGGTAGGAGCAGGACTAGGGAGCCGTGTTAAAGAATTAGGGGCATCACCCCCCATGCCCCCTCCAACTTAATTCCAATATTGAATGATTCCAGAGCTACTCTTTTCAATATGGCAGGCACGAGTCACAAATGGCTACTATGATCAAAATGAAGTAATGTTAAAAATTCGGCTCCTCAGCTGCACCAGGAACAGTCAGATGTTCAGCAGCCACACGTGGCTGAGTGTTACCACACTGGGCAGCACAGCCGCACGCAGTTCTTCTCCCACCTTTGGGGAACCGACCGATGTGCACGCTCTTCTGCTGATGGAGAGCAATACCTGGTTTTTCACTCTGCACTCCCTTCTGCTCGAGTAAAGGAAGGGTCAGTCTATCACCCCCCAGTGTCTTCCTGCACCTTCTCAGACTCCGACCACCTAACGGCGCCGAGTCCACCCGGTCTCCACCGGCCAGCAGATCAGAAGACCCGGGTTTGGTCTCAGCTCTGCCCAACACAATGTGTGGCCTTGAACAAGTTCTTGACCTTCTGGGGTCCTCAGTTTCTTCTCATATAAAATTGGATTTGGACTTGAAACTTTCTGAGGTTCTTTGCACTTCAAAAACAACGGGTTTGTTCTTTTAAATGGTAAGAAAAGAAAAATAAAAAGGGATGTCCGTCATCCATCACCTCCACAGTCCCAACCACATAGACACTTGCAAACTGACAAAGGATGACCCTGAGCTGGGAATTTCGATGTGTCACCATTCCTGGAAACGGGCGATACACCTCCACCATTTGAAATCCTGGGGAGGAACATGAAATGGGGCGGCCACCGTGGAAAAGAGTCTGGCAGTTTCACAGAAAGTTAAACATGGAAACCAACTCCACTCCCAGGTGCCTGCCCCAGGGCACTGCAAACACACATCCACACAACAGGCACCCAAACCCTGAAGGCAGTGTCACTGCCAGGGGGCGCCTACGACCCAAATGTCCCTCCAGCAGTGGGCCACACAAATTGGAATGTCACTCAGCCACAGAAAGGAATAAAGGTCTGATACACAGGACAACAGGGGTGAAACTTGAAAACGTCACACTCCGTGAAATACATCACACAAAACAGGACACACACCGCGTGGCTCCATCTTTGTGTGAAATATCCGGAATGGGCAGAAGACACAGAAAACTGCTCGGTGGCTGCAGGGGCGGGAGGAGGAGGACCCAGGAGTAACTGCTGTAGGTACATGTTCCTACACTAACCACCACTGCATCGTCCACTTTGTGCAGTAACTTTTATAGTCTGTGGAATATATCTCCAAAAAGTCGTTATTTAAGGAAAACAAAATAAAAACAAACAAAAAACCATAGGAAGCAAGACACATCAGTGTATTATCAACTATGTCTTTGCCATTAAACATGCAGGGTGGGCAGGAAGTTAGGGGCGCTCTTCTCAAAGGGCCTGCCTTGTTTCGGAGTGGTTGCTAAGTGAATTTCTCTAGTGACTTTACCCTTTTGTCCTTGAAAAGCAAACAAAGAAAGAAATGTTCTCTATTAGTCTCCCAGACGTTCCCGGATCACAGCTGCCGTCTGCAGCGCACCGCATCCCTCCAAGTCTCTGCCGGCCAGGACAATACCTTGTTTACAGTAAGTTGACCCAAAAGAACGGGCCTGTTGCCAAGAGCTTGGGATGCACAGCAAATGAAAATCATCTTGGTTCTGTGTTCAATGTGGTTGCACATGTTTTTGAGTTCAAGGTCACTCTGTTCTCTTAAGGGGAAGCCACCTGCCATCCTAAGAAGACCATCGCTACCCAAAAGAAGACTGATTCTATGCCAAACCTGAAACAATTATAGCAATGATGGAATTTCAGAATCAAAAGGAACCACGAAGATTATTTTTCTGAACAAGTAAGTCTAATTACAAGTAAGAAGACACAGTCAGTAAACTCAGACTTGATCGCTTATTTACCGAAGCCTCATTTCTCCTCGTCTCCTTAACTCTTACAAGTCATCACTCCCTGAGTTGTTTCCCCCCTTGGTTATTCCCGTCCAGGTCCTCTCCCTGCCCCCTTCCTGCTGCTTTCCCTTCGGTCCAAGTCCTTATTCCCTCCTGCTCTGAACCCTGCACTCATTTGTTGGCTGGCCTCCTTGCCTGGAACCTTGAGCCTGTCCCATCTAGCCCCACACCCCTTCCTGTCATCTCCCTGAAACGCAGATCAGATCATGTCATCCTGTGGTCTCTCGGCTTCCTTCACATGTCCCCTGGGACCTTCCAGGGTCTGGCCCAGTGCTTAGCATGCACAAGGGGCTCAAACGTGTTGGCCGACTGGATGCTCGCATACAAAGAGTCGCATGTCACTGGAACTTCTGGGGAGTGACAAAATGATAGGAGGGGAGGTGGGAGATGTCAGCTTGGGCCTGACCTTTCAGGCCATGTAGGTCATGGCCAGGATTGGAATCTTTTTCTCTTTGTCATGGTTGTCCACTGGAAGATTTTACGTAGGAAAATGAGCCAACAGAATCCAGATCTCGTGGGTTCCCTTAAATCTTGACCCCAACCTGGTGACGGGGATGAAGGGGTGACTAAGGTCAAGTTCAGCCACTGTTCTCGGGTTCTGTAATGAGTAAGTGGGAGGGTGGAATGAGAATGGAGGGAGCCACCTGCCAGTTCCAGGCCACACGATGGTCCAGGACACCAAAGACACATGGCAGAAATGCACTTCAGAGCAGCTCCCGGCTCAGCTGTGAAGCTAAGGGACGGTCCCTCTACCTTTCCTCCGAACTCAAGAATTCAAGGAGCCCCTCGCTCCATCCACACGGCACACACCGGAGCCCAGGACCACGGTGTCTAAGACTTAGAAAGGATGGTCTGTTTCGGTGGCCAATGAGTGAAAAACTGTGGGCTCAGGGGCCTGAGGGTGTGGCTGACTTTGGCCAAGATGTCCAAAGTTTCTGAGCCCCAGCCCCCTCATCTGTGACAGGTGCCAGGTGACACTAACCACACAGCCTGTGTCCAAGTGCACACACTGGGCCACTGTGTTAGAATCCCCTGGGGACTCGTACCCCGCCGACATTGTCTGCATTCACACGACCTCCTGCTCAAAGGTCAGCGCACCTCACATTTGAAAACCTCTGACTGACTCTGCGGGTGCCTGTGAGGATTAGCTGGCACGTGACCTGGGGAGCCTGGAACGTACTGGACACCTAATAAGTGTCCGTTTCTCTCGCCCTTTCATAGGTGCTGGCCATGCAAAGAGGTCTTTATTTTTCCTTTCCTCTCTCATCTCCCCCTTCTGAGAACACAAAACGACCCCCCAGGTCACCACAGGGTCCCTCCTGTGGTTTCTCCCACCTGGCCATTCCCAGCATGCCCTGCGGCAGCAGGTGCAGGCCGTGACAGGTGGTGGGGCGTTCAGAATCTCGAGGGCAGCCCCTCACACCGGCTCCCCACTTCCTCAGCCACTGATCCAGCTCCAGCATTGACCGGACCTTCCCTTATCCGCCACCCCATGGCATCTAGCTGGTAACCCCAAGTGGCACCCTGCGTCATCCAGGTTTTTTAAAAAAATATTGATGCTCAGTCTCCTCCCTGGGGTTCTGATTCGTGGCCCTGGAGTGTGGCCTGGGCACTGGGACGTTTTAAGCTCCCCAGTGATTCTACCAACACAGACCCTCAGGAGGGTAGTGGATCACACCTTAAGCACCTAGCCGGGGGTGGGGGTGTCACCACTTGCCTGAAGAATGGAAAAGAGACGACAGACTCATAGAACCTCCATGTGGCCACGAGGTCAATCCTGTTGGGGTTGGTAGCATAGTACCTCCAGGCAGCCTGGCAGGGAGAAAGGAGGGAGCTGGTGTCACCCAAAGCTTTCCCACAGAGTCCCACAACCGCAGGACCCTGTGTAAGCCTTCGACTCCTAAGCGTTTAAATGAGCATTGGGGCCACTCCCAGAGAAGCTGGGGTCTGCCTTTCCATAGCTCCTCCGGGAAGGCACGCTTCCTCGGCTCCATCTTCTCAGAGCTGCCCCTCGGGCTGCTGGGGTGCAGGGTAGGGGGGGTACTGCAGTGCAGGGGGTGGGGAGGGAGTGGAGTGCTGGGTACGAAATCCCTGAGAGGGCAGGGACTACTCTTGTCGCAGGTTCCCTGAGACATGCAAAGCGGTAGGAAGACAAGTATTGTCTGTTGTGCCGTTTCCGGGTGCAAGAGACAGACAGAGATGGGGTTTGACTCTAACGCACCAGAACCACCGGGATGCTGGGATGGTTTGGGGTTTGGGGGGTAAGGGGACAGACTCTGGGCGACTGGGACTGGCCTGGAAATGACAGTGTGTAGGGTTACACCACGTCCCACCCAGGACCAGACCCACAGAGACACTCACTGCAGTGGGCACAAGTTCACGAGCGGGTGGTCATGCGGACAGTCGGTCCCACGTGGCTGTACCCAGGACACTCTATTGTCCTGTCCTCTGTGCTCTCAGTAGCCCATAAAGCCTTGAAGCAGAAAGTCCCTCTGAAGAGGGACTACCTCGGCCTTTGTCACCACTTCTCACTACCGTCTCCGACCCCCAGCCCACGGTGGGGGGTGATGGAGATGGAGAGCTGGCAGGCACCCAGCAGGCCGGATGGGTGAAGTGTTCGGGATTGTGCATGTGTAAGGCATCTCTTCCTGTCTTGCCTTATGGGCTCCCTGACTTTGGGAGACGTGAGGGGCCCCGGCTCCTTGGAGGTGACTGGCTAAGCTCCTGGACTCTACTAGGCTGACTTCCTTGCAGGCCCCCAGGTCAAGACTGGGGCGGGGAGTAGAAAGACCTAGATTCTCCGCTGCAAATGAAAATGTAAAATAGCAGATGGGCCGGTGTCTATGTGAGTTCTGTGTCTATTTCCTGATTGGCTTAGAACATGATGGAAGTGTAACAGGATTGTCACTAAGTAATCCCCAGAGACAGGCCACATTGATAACCACAGAAATACCCACAATTACCCACAAGCACGCATGGTCCTGGGTCCCATCCTAGTTCATGGCATTCCCTCTCCCGCACACACAGACACACATGCAAACACACATGCAGGCTGCATGCACCTGCACACACATACATGCACACATGTATCACACACACACCACAGATCTTAATCCATCCAGTTCACCCCAGGCCCACAGACACAGACCTGAATGAGCTCAGCAGCTGGCTTCCTCCTTTTCTCAAAGTGCTTCTGTCGGTGCTGCTCCTGCACCTTGAGGGCCAGCCCGGAGCCCAGGATGCCCTGGAGGGAGAAGTCGCGCTCCGAGTCAGCCCCAGGGGACTCTCCGAGCCCCACGCCCTGGCCCACGGTGACAACGCTGAGTGATGGGGAGAGGGAGTGGGTTGCTGGGTGAAGTGGAGCCGTGAAGTCTGGAAGGCCTGACGCCGACACTTTGGTGGCCCTTTGCTCGGCCATGCCTGCCACTCTGCCACGTGGGACCCTGGGCAAGTCTCCTCTGTACTGCAGCTTCCTTTCCTGCACGGGGAAGGGGGTGACAGTGCGTCCCTCACAACTGTGGCGCTGCAGGACATGTGGGAGGATGCTCAGGAGCTGCGTGGGGAGGGCCTGACACGGAACCCATGTCTGGTAAATGTGAGTGGAATTTAAAAACACTTTAACTGCTGGAATCATCAGCTGAGGCTTTTGTTAAAGCTGGAGTTTCCCAAAAGTGTGATGTTTTGATTTCCAGGTCAGACCTGAGAGTGGATTAAATGGATAAGCGCACATCCTTTTCAACTTGAGAGAGAACCGAGTCACTCCCACAGCCCCTCTCCGGGACCTCCAGGTGAGGAAAAGGATTCAGAAAGGTCATGTGCCCGAGGTCAAGCAGCCCGAGGGAGGGCTGCACTAGAGAAAGAGCACCCCCAACCTCAGGATGGGAGGTGAAGGGGGAGGAAGCGGACTGTTAGATCGGAAGGGTCTTCTCAGCCTTCGTGATGAAGAGCCAGGCTACAGAACCACCAGACCGGGCAGGCCTGGTCCACAACCCGAGAGCTTCACCACTGCGGAAGCCTTGCTAACCCACGGGTTTCTCCCCTGGAAAAGGGAGGTAAGTACAGCGCCACACTCCTAATGTTGTCATGGAGATTAAATGAGATGGCATAAGGGCAGGCATCTGGCATGATTCCAGCACACGGGAAGTTCAACAAGTGCTGTTGTCGTCTATTACTATGTGACTATTACACTTATAGGCACCGGGCTTGGGGAAATTATCACGTCAGGAGTCGAGACTGGATTTTGAAGGAAATGCATTTTCTTTAACATAAACAAGCAGATGACGGGCCAGGGAAGGAGCTCCCATACCCGAAGCACCTGCAATGTGCAAGGAAGACAAACTAAACACTGTACATGCTGTCACAGGGGCACTAGACTAGTGGGGCGATCACTTAAAGGTCTAATCACTATGTCGTCCACCTGAAACTAATATAATAATGTAGAGTGACTGTAGCTGAAAAATTTGAAAAAAAAATGGAAAAGAAATAGGTAGGCGAAAGGCATCATTTCAGCCCCCAAGTTGCTCACAGTGTCCCACGGAGGCAAGTATGGAACCTAGCAATCCTGGCAGGGGTCAGAGACGCCGCTCCAGGGTTATGCCCGGAGGAAGGAGCGAGTTGCCAGTCTACAGAAGGCAGCGCTGACGCTGGGACTTGGAGGAGATGTTTGGAGGAGTCACGCCCGGCAGAGGGACCGGCACAGCCCATGGAAGAGAGGCGGGGCACCATGCACTGGGAGTGGCTAGTGAGTGGACAGAGCTGGCATTCAGGTCAGGACAGGACAGAAGATGAAGCTGGGAGGTGGACCTGGGGCCAGGCGGGGAGGGGTCCTGCATGTCGAAGTAGGGTGAACGTTGAAGGCACTTACCGCTGGGAGGGCAAAAAAGGAGACGCCGATCAAGGAGAAGGTGGCCGCAATCAGACGGCCCTCCCACGTCTTGGGTGTCTTGTCCCCGTAGCCGATGGTGGCCAGTGTGATCTGAAGCGAGAAGGGCTCAGACGTGGGGCTTCCCAGACAGAGGGAAACCAGGGATGTGCCCTGAGTCCACCCATCGGCCTCTGCACTGAACCGGGCTGGGCAGGTGCTGGTACCATTGAGAACAAGAACCCCGCGGGAGAAAAGCTGCCGAGGACCAAGGAAATTCTGTGCGGGCCTTGAGGCCTGTGTCTGAGTCCGGGTTCCCTACCTTCAGTCAGTCACTCGGCAAACACTTCAGTGACTGCAAACATGTTTGTGCACGTACACACGCATATACTTGTGTGTGTGATTCTGTGTGTAGCTGTGTGTGCTGGTGAGTACGTTTACATGTATTGTGGGCATGTCTAATGTCTGCCGTGTGCTGTGTATCCCGGTGGGTTTTGAACTTCTGAGCACAGAAGGCAGGCTGTCAGAGTAGTTAGCAGTGTGTAGCCCAATTGCCCAAGTTCAAATCCCAGGTCAGCGACTAACTGGCTCAGCTGTCGTCCTTGGATCAATTACTTAACTGCGTCATGCCTCAGTTTCCCCATTTTTAGAAAGGGTCTAATAATAGTTGTTGGAGTTTAAATATGTTAATAAAGGTAAAGGGCTTAGAGCCAGGCTCTGGAGCCAAGTAAGCCTTCAGGGGGTGCTACCCTTGGTACCTCGTGTGCCTGCGGCTTGGGGTTGTATGTCTCTAGGTGTGTTTGAAGGTTGGTGTCGTGTGTGCATCTGTCACTGTGTCAGTGCGTGTGTGGCTGCTCACAGCCTACAGCTAATGAGGTGAGGTCCCTAGTGCCCTTGGGTCCAGACTATTCCGAGCCCTGACCTCTTCTAAACACCATGGAAAGCCTATGTGTTCAACGTGCACAGCCAGCAGGGGGCGTCTCCCACAGGCAGGTCGGAAAATGGAGGAGGTCCAGCTCTCCCCTGTGGCTGCAGAATGCAGCTGCCCAGGCCCACCCCCACCTCTCTCTGCTGTAACAGTCCCCCCAACAAGGCAAGGAGAGGGGCTTTGACTCACCAGGCCCCACCAAAGGGCATCCGCATAGGTCTCAAACTCCTCCTTCATCTCTTCTCCTTGGGCATCTACCTCCGGCACATCTTTCTCAACCAGGTAGACAAGAAATGAAGAAAGGATGAGCGTCAGGAACCCGATGTACCAGGCGGTGATGAGCTCCTGGGGGAGCAAGCAGAGGACAGGGAAGGGCTCACGGGAGGCCGTGGGGTGGACTCGGGAGGCAGACACACTGGAGCTGGGCGGAGCCTACCAGCTCTGTGGCCGTGGGCAAGTGACTCGCCTTCTCCGGCCCTCACCTCCCATCACTGTAAAATGGGCTGAGGCACAGGGTCCCTCTTTGCACCAGGCACACCATGAGCGCAGGGCTGTGGGAGAAGAGGAAGATCTCCTCCTGGGGGCGGGGGCTCGCTGCCACAGCTCACGAGGCTTGGTGAAGGGGACGCGAGAGGGCCTGGCTGCTGCCTCGGAGACAAGGCTCGGGACCGGGAGACTTTCGTCAGTGCAGGACTGGGTGGGGTTGAGCTCGGTTCTCCTGGGAAGCCAACAGCAAGGGGGAGCCACTGTGGCCCAGTGGACACAGCTATGGACAGGGCCCCAGCCTGCCAACAAGTGACTGCGTGACCTTGGGCCAAAGACCCCTCCTCCCCAGCCTCAATTTCCTCAATTTTTAAAATGAAGGACTAGACCACAGAGTTCCAGGAAGTGACATGTATCGCTGGTGGGATGCGCAAACAGTTTTTATGTTAGTCGCCTGTTGGTTGAAGCCATATTAAAAACAAGCATAAAAACACATAAAACCTATCATGTCCTGCATGTTATCACCTGATAGACCAGGAACACATGAGTAAGGAAACGAGAAAGCTGGCCACAAGAAAAAACAGTAGAGGGGGATACTGGGGGGAACAAAACGGGGCAACTATAATCAATAAAATACACTTTAAAAAACATTCAGGCGTAGTAAGGACAGTGCAGAGGGGTGGCAAAGACGGCGTCACTGGGGTTTCCGACACCCGACCGCGACACTCTCTCTAAGGCCGTTTCTCTCATTCTGTCCCAGTGTCAAGGCTTAGCGTGGCAGCTTGGGCGGGAAGAAGGTCAAGGTTGTTGGCACACACCATGTACAGATTAAGCCTGTCATTCTTGCTGAGCAACCAGAGAATAAAGTTGTTCATATCAATATACGTCATCCACCTGACTGTGGCCAGTCGGCTGGCCTTGTGGGTCACTGGGACCTTGCTGACAGGTTGCTTCCCGCCTCCCCTGTGCCTTTGCTGACACTGAACTACTGCTGCCTGAACTGCCCTTCTCCAAGGGACCGCCCAGAGCATCATCGCGCCGTCTTCAGGCTCCCATCACCTCCATTATGACACTTCCTCGGATGCCGGCTCCCCCAACTAGAGAGAGGGTTTATCCCTAGCTCCTTCGTGCCTTTGCTCCTTTGCAAGCAGTCTTCTCTAAATGCCTCACACTGCATTATGCTCTGGTGCCGTTCCGTCTGGCTTCCCCCAGGGACTCCCACGCACAGTGCACTGGTGTGAGCCCCCTCCCACAGCACAAACAAGTCCGTGTAGATGGAGCGTGCAGTCCGGCCAGCCATTCTCCTCTTCTGGCGCCTGCCCTGCAGAGGGTTCGAGAAGGCAGGTAGGAATTAAGTCATCCCTCCTCATGCTCATGTCTGGGCACGAGCTGCCAGCCTCACTGCATGTGGTTCCCGAGTTCCTATGTGTTTTCATACCTTCTGACCCCGAATGTGAGTCAGAAGCTTCATCTGGTGCTTAACTTACAAGGAAATATCGCATGTGCAGAAAAACCAGCTGCGTTGGATTATTAAGGGGGGTATAATAGTACTGATGAGGAGCGAAAATGGGTCTCAATTCTGTGCTTTGCAGTCTTTAAAAGGCTGTTCGGGGTAATTCTGCCTTTTCGTGATTTTCATCAGCAGCTCTGCGGCTGCGTCTGCAGCTGGTGCTCGGCGTCTGGCATGTGCCCGAGCCCCTGCAGTCAGGTCGGAGCTGCAGGACTGGGGTCCAGCCACTGTGAGGACGGACAGGCACAAAGTCCATCCTGCAGGATGCTGCAGGCCCCCCTTCCCTTGCCTCAGTGACTCTCGTGTTCGAGACAGACGGGGAACACCCAGCCCATATCAGACCCTGCGTGTGCAAGATGTCAGCACTGCTGAGCTGGGTCATGGAGACGCCGGGGCTTCTTCGTTCTGGGAGCAGAGCCTGGCCTCTCCGGTCCTTAAAACTCTCGCTCTGTGTCACACGGGCCTTGTACACTTGTCATCTCTGAGCTCCCTGGACAATACCGCCCTCCCACCTGAAGTCCTTTGCTCAGACTTCTCCACTGGCCTGCGGAGGGCTTCTCTGCCCGAGCTGGGGCACAGGGCTCTCCTTCACTCTCCAGGACCCAGCCAAGACAGGGGTGTTAAACCCAAGTGGTCCCTGCGGTCTGGGCAATCAGGGGGCACCACAGCTCCAGGTGCAGGACTCTGCCTGCCTCAGTTTCCACTCCTGCTCAAGTACATGGGACTCTGGGAAGGGACCAGACTGAGTCCCACCATCCTAGCTTCCGATGTCCCTTGGAGAGCTGAGCTCCACCATGACCAACTGCAAACCACTGAACGTGGGTTCTGGAGCTGGACTGCCTGGAGTGTGTGCCACCGCGTGACCTTGGGCAGGTCACTTCCCCCTTCTGCCCCTGCTTCCTTATCGGTGTAATGAGGAGACAACCATGCCCGACTCCTGGGGTGAGCTAACCCGGGTTCTAGGCACTGACCAAGAGCAATGGCGCCGTCTCCACAAGCTGGGTGCGGTTTGAGTGCTTTTCACGGGAGGTGAGAGTGTTATTATTCTCATTTCCCAAATGCAGGAACCAAGTCCAGGGGAGGTTACAGAAAGTCTCCAGGGTCACACCAGTGGGGTTTGGATTCCCACCAGTCTGCATGACTCGGGAACCTTCTCCTCCCATCCCACGTTACCTTCCATTAAGCTCATTTCACCCCAGAGGCAGAGGCATTGCGATCCCTGTCTTAGAAATGAGGAAACTGCAGGTGAAACGGGGCCGAGTGGCCAGATGTTTGTATCTGGTGGAGTGAGACCGGAGCCCAGGCCTACCAGCTCCTGCTCACCCCAGCACACTGCTTATGCCCCTCCCCCTCTTCCTGCTCCTCAATGTCATCATCATCAGTGTGGCCGAACGGCCCCCCTCTGGGAAAACCGTACTGGAGGAGACGCCGTGGAATGGCACAGCGGGGAGAAGGCCACGTGGTCTCGTGGCCTCTCCGTGGCACCTACTTTGCTGTGGGCGCAGATGGCCGAGCCCAGGAGCTTCCAGGTGCCGCCCCTCCGGTCCATCCGCAGCATGCGCAGGATCTGCAGGAAGCGCAGGCTCCGCAGGGACGTGGCCAGGACATTGCCCTGGTTGCCCACGGCGACCACGGGCACGGAGGCAATCAGCACGAAGATGTCTGGGAAAGAGGACAAATGGCCGGTGACCAGAGCTGTCCGGGGCTACAGTGGGGCCATCACAGCTGGTCTGCCGGCACATGGGCATGTGGCGAGCATGGCTGTGTTAAGTCATGACATCAACCACACATGGTAAGCAGGATGACTCTCCTGTGACAGAGGAGGGAAGGCAGGATGTAAGGTGCAGTTGGAGCCACTCAGCACGTTTTCTTGATAAAAGGAGAATCTGCTGGAATGGAAAGGAGCACCAGAGTGGCTGAACTGGAATACCTGAAGGGAGTCAGAGGAGTTAAGGTGTTATAAATATCTTGAAAGGTAGTGAGCACCCCGTGATTAGAGCAGCCCGCATGACCACCTGCAGGCTGCTGTGACGGGGACTGGAGCACCAAACAGGAGGGCTTGTTGGACTAAATGTCTGTGGAGGGTCAGTCCAGCCCTGACGTTCTATGGTCCTGCACCTTTAGCCATCCCTGGAATTCGATGCTCTAAGTCCCCTAAGCATCTCTGCAGCAGACTCCGGCAAGTCACTCTGTGATTTCAGTAGGAACTTCACGTGGGAGCACACAGGCCCACACGGCACCAACAGGGTGAGTGGGCTACCTGCACCTGCACGCGGGGCTCAGTGACACCTCCTCGAAGCACCTTTTGGGTGGAGACACAGCAGCATGGTGGTGGGGGAGGGCACAGGGACCAGGTTCGTCCAGACCTGGGTGTTGGGAGGGAATATGCTACTTCCTACCTGTGTGCCTGTTACATGACTCAGCTCAACATGACTCAGCTCCGGGAGCCTCAGTTCCCACCTCTGGAAAATGGGCATAACGCGGTCCTACAGAGGCAATTCTCAACCCGCAATGGTGTCGCACCTGCCGGCCCCCACCGCAGCCAGTCTGGAGATGCACGGGCAATGGGGCTGTCACTGTGACGCGGGTGCCGCTCCTCTAGGGACCTCGCTGCTCAACGTCCTACAACGGGCTGACTTTTCCACAGCCCAAGTGCCCCGCCCCCGCATCCCACCCCACGAAGGACCCCTGCTCGGTGGGGTCATTGTGAGGAGCGGGCACAGCAAGGGGACTCCAGCTCACAGCGATGGGGGAATGGGTTGGTCTGGCCTCCACAGATCCCCGTGAATTCCCAGAAGAGTGTGTGCTGAAAATGTCCCCAGAGAAAAAAGGCACCAACGGAAGGGGACTCAGCCCCGGCGGACCGGGGTACAGGGCTTACCCAACATGCACAGCGGCTTCCTGGCGAACTTCAGCCGCCCCCGCCATCCTTTGTATCGGCAGCAGCACCCAGCGGCCCAGACCCTCAAGGCAAACTCGGCTCCGAAGACGAAAATCGCGAACGTTTCCTGTGTTGAAGACGAACGAAGAGACGCGGATTAATCGCGGTTTCCACTGGGGTCGCTGTGCTGCTGGTGGAACGGAGAGAGCAGGTGCCCTCCAGCCGGGAGGCAGCTCCCCTCTTCACGCTGATGGGCTAACGGTCCGAACATTCAGGCTCGCAAAGTGATTGCTTGTTCTTTTTCCTCTATGTTCCAATGGATCATTTAAAAAAATCCCTCTAATGTATTAAAAGTCCCTAAGAAGTGCAGCTGGGTTGAAAAAAGGTTTCAGTGAAACCCACTATTAATCCCACGCAGCGCCTGGCCCCGGCATTGCTAATCGTGGCCAAGGTGACCGCGTGCGGATCCTGGGCCGGGCGCCACCCCGATGAGTGTTTCATCAGGTTATCCTCATTTCACGTTTTGAAAAATCGAGGAAAGGAGTGGCTCAACAAGTTTCTCAGGGCTACGAAGTGACAAAGAAAGAACCCCAGGCTGGGGCCCAGGCTCACAGCCCACTGCGTGAGGGCCCCGCCCCCTCTCTCCTTGGTGGTCTCCCTGGGGCCCTGGGGAGTTGCTGCTCCGCAGCAATCCCAGAAACCTAGTTCCTGGGAAGGGGATTCACGTGCTCAGGTCTCAGCTCAGGGCCGTGAGGATCAGATGCCCTCAAGAGGAACCTGCTGATTCTGGAGCCAGGGATGGCATGTCCCTGTGAGGCACAGGTTCTGCTGTTTCATGAACTCTAACTGCAGGCGGGGCTGGCACCTCTTCCCTGAGGAGGCTGGCCGACTGCTCCTTCTGCAGGGTGGGGTCAGTCAAAGGGCCAGGGGTCAGTCAGAGGGCCTGGGGCCAGTGCTGTGCCGGGCTGCAGGAGGAGCCAGTCCTTCCTGGGGCCTCTGCCTGCTGCAGAGGAGGCTGCATCCAGCCCCTCAGCGTTTGCTGCTCGCCTGGTATTTCCACATATTTCAGGCGAGGATGTGAGGACAGGAGAGGCAAGGGTGTCAGGCGACTGGCTGAGAATGCTGGCCCCTCCCTGTCTCCACGGGGGGGGGGGGAACAGAAAGTACAAACAGGCAGAGGCCCTGAGGGGGAGGACTGAAAGTTCTATGTCCAAACGGAGTTTTCACTTGGCCTTGAATGGAGTAAGAGATCCTTGGGGTTTAGGAAGGAAAGGCAAAGGCGGGGTTTCAAATGGGACATGCCTCTGTGCTAGCTGTCAGAGGACCGGGAAGCTGTGTTTGGGGATTTAACGAAGGTGTATTGGTTTTTGCTCTGACCTTCTCTCTGACCTGGAATAAGAAATGGCACCCCCCACTCCACCTGTGCCCCACCCCCCGCAGACCTGACCGTCTGACCCCAGCGTTGCTTTCTCTTGGGCCTGCCCTTGGTCAGAGACTCCAGGGAGCCAGAACCAACTGGGCAGAACTGCCCCCAAGGGCAGCCTCCTTGCCTGCGCCGTGGAGGTCCAACCAGAGGCGTCCACCCCAGAAACGCAGCACCACGGGGCGTCCGCGATCTCACCAGTAACAGAAGCCAGTCTCCCGAAACAGTCTCGTACTCCTTGAATGTGGTCAGGACGGCCAGAATCAAGCACCCCAGGACGATCAGGAACCTGGAAGGGAAAGAAGAAGGAGGCTAAGGAAGCATCGAGTCCTGGCTTGCTCCACAGCTGGGCAGGGGGAGGTGACAGACAGCGGTGGGAAGCCAGAACCTGCATCGGACATGGGCATGTGCTGTGGCATTCCCTTTCGCCTCGAAGCAAACGGCAAGGCGGGCAGGGAGAATGTCCCAGCTGGAGAAAGCAAGGCTGGGAGAGGTTAGACACCACGCATGCTTCCTCTTGACCAGCGAGTGGAATCCATCAGTTAGTCGGAATTCGAACTAGATCACCTGGTCCCAACCCTAGGGACTGCAGAACTGCCCCGCCCAGACCAAAAGTTATCACACACTTCAGTAAATCATCAGGAATGTGAATTAATTAACAACATATCCTGCACACATAGGACTATGATGTTCAAATATATAAAAAAGTTCTTCCAAAAATTGATCAACTCAGTGAAGACCTCTATCACCCGAGTATGTTTGGGGTTTTCTTGTTTTGTTTTTTACAGTCAACAAGTACTCGAGGAAATAACCTCTTTTAATTGGGGAATCTTCAGAATTGTTTGTAAAATTACAAAGCGTTCTTCAAGCTAGAAGGAACAGGAGCCAGCACACTGCATGGCACAGAACAGAACGCTGGTCCTTGGAGAGTCATAGCGGGGTCAGCGGGTTCGCACGCTGGCCCCAGGCAGGAGCAAACTGCAAACGATCCTTTGAGACTTATCTTCGTAAACTCTGCGTGCGGGTGGCGGGGTGGTGCACGTGTGCCCATGACTCATTGTTTCGACAAAGAAAAAGCGCTCTTCTTCCCTCTTGGCGGAGAGTCTTTGGTTCAGTGGTCATCATCAGGTTCCCTGGGTGTCAAAGAGGGAATTTACAAGCTAGGGCCCGTGAGTGAGGCTTGGTACCACATACTCAAGCTCTCCTGCTCTACAGAATCTGGCTCTCCACCCTACTGGGTTCCAATCCGTGCTTTTTTGGCATGCTTGTGTAAGTGGGTACCCACTTCTTCATTCATTCAATGCCTATATGGCACACAGTGGGGACACGGAGCTGTATTTCAGTGATGGATGAGCTGGACCTGTCCTCATGAGCTCACAGTCCCGACAAACGGGCAGCTCTCTTATGGGTAACGGGAAGGACCACAAGGTAAGGAGGTCTGGACATGTCCGGTCCCGGCCTCGGCTGGGGGTCAGAATCCCCGGCTCTGAGCCTTGGCGATCCTGACCACACTTTCTGATCAGCTGCTGGTCTGCAGACCTGAAGTTCAATGTTTGCAACCCACCTCGGAACCCGAGCAAGATTTCCAACTCCTTCCTGCGTGTGGTTCTTTTACTTTAAATTCATGTCTCTGACCCCTGCCTGGAATCTGCTGACCCTGAATCCCTAGGTCGCTTTGCAGGTGATAAGAATGAGGATGAGGATCACAAAGACCAGGATGGTAACCACACCCACCATGAACTACTCTTTGGTGAGCACTGACCACCCACCACTTCACAACTGCCTCCCACTGTCTAGACGACTGCACCCACCTTAGAGACCAAGAAACTCATCAGAAGGTAATTGTGTTGTCAGTAAAAACACCACAGAGTCTGCAGTCCAAATTCACAGGCGCACAGGAGGCTCTGGCACGCCCCGTGATGCTCTGCAGTAGCTCAGTGACTTTGGGAACCCCGCTGAGCCCATAGGAATGGCACATCTTCCTGGAGGTCACAGCTGTTGTAAGGACCATGGGAAACAATGTGTGGGAAATCGATGGCTTCTCCCAGACAGGGCCCATTATCCGTCTGCCAGGCCCTGGAGGCCCTGTGGGGAACTGAATCCCTCTCTCCAGATCCTGCCAGTGCAAACCCTCGCTCCCTGGAGGTTTTATTCACTTCATCCACCGGCTCTGGAGATCAGACCTAGATTAGAATCCCCTTCTTCCTATTTCACTGGGGCACCTTAGGCAAAGTATACAACCCTTCTGCCTCTTGATTTCCTCATCTGTAAAATGAATCCAGCAAAAATGGCCATGCCCTCAACGGTTCAACAACGAAATCCAGGCCAGACGCCCAGGACCACGCCCGGTAGAGACTCAGCCCGCGGTAAGTGTGAGCTGCCATTCTGTTGTGACTTACTATCTGCATGCCCAGTGCCCCTTTGTCCCGGGCACAGTGCTGGCTTCGAGGATGCAAACATGAATAAAACGCAGCCTCATTTTCAAGGATCTCTTAGTCCAGTGGAGGAAATAGAGGACAGACAGTCACAGGAGAGTGCAGTTGGGGTTGTGGTCCCAGTGTCCACCACGTGCTTTGGGAGCACAGGATGGGAAGCATCCAAGGGGCTGCGGCCGAGGGAGGGGTTGGAAGGATACTGGAGGCTTAGTGAGGGCTGGCCGTACGTCCCAGTGTACCCAGGACATTCCCCACGCTATGCGTGTGGGCCTGGGCCGTGGTGCCCAGGGTATCGTGCACAAGTTCACGGGCACAGAAGCTGGTTTGATCTCCTCCTTTAGCCAGGGGTGTAGACCTTCCATGACCTGGCCTTGCCCTCCTCACAGCCTCATCCGCTGCTTCCACATCCCAGGCAGGCCGCACCGAACGATAGCATTTCCACAAACTCTTTGAGCCCATGGGCTGTTTTGACGCTCCCCTTCCCTGCCAACTGCCCCCACGATTCCCTGTCTCCGCTCACAGTGCCAGGCATGTTTGCATCTAGGTCTTTTCGCGACCCAGCTCCTCCGTGAATGCTCCCCTGGGGATCCCTCCCTTGGGATCAGAGAAGCCCTAAGGCATTTCCATCTCAGTCCTGAGCATTACAGACACCAGTTTATAACCTTGGTCACACTGTGCAGTAAACAAAACATACTCTCCAACATCTGGCACTACAATCCCGCTCAGGGTGAGACGGCCTTTGTCTAGTGAAATAGTCTATAGCTCCAGGTGAGGCTGATAAACTTCTGGGCAATAACAATTAAGAAATCAGAGACCAGAGTTGACCTTGAGGGCTGTGAATGATAAGAAGATGTGGCCTAGTCAGATGCTGAAGGATTTTTAAGAACGAGATTGTCTAAAATTTTAAGTTTGTGGCCCTGGATGCAAACCATTAACCACAGCCCGGTGGGAGTGGCTTTGTCTTGAGTTGGCTTCTAACATGGAGCTGAAGCCCGTGGCTGGGAAGAGAGAACAGCTCGGGGGCCCGCAGCTGACTGATTCAGAGAGAACTGAAGCCAGACTCTGAGACTCCACCAACACCCCAATCGGGAATGCATGTAAATCTTGGAAGATTCTCTGAGGAGTGTGTGTGGTGGGCATACCCCAGGGTGGCTCCCAGTGAGTCACGCCCTGAGTGCGGGTGGCACTTTTGACTTGCTTCTAGCAACAGAAGAAGGCAAAGATGATGGGCTGTCATTCCTCAGTTAGGAATTCTGTGATGCAGCGAAGGCAAGGAGATAACACGCCCGTGACCGTGTTCCTTTACGTAAGACTCAATCGTGGCAGAATGGAGCCAGAGAGTCTCCTGCTGGCCTTGGAATGAGCCGCTGTGTTGTGAAGGGGCCACGACACCAGGAACTGTGGTGGCTTCTAGGACCCAGAGGAGCCCCCAGCTGATGGCCAGCACGTAAGTGGGACCTCAGTCCTACAACCACAAGGACCGACGAATCAGGTGCGCCTGGAGAACTCCCAAGTTCCAGAAAGGAGCACAGCCCAGCCTGAAACTGCTCTGTGAGACCCCAAGCTGAGGACTCAGGGACGCTGTGCCCAGATGCCCAACCCACAGACACTGGGAGACAACAAAGATGTTTTGGTATCAGCCATGGATGCATCCAGTTTCGTAGAGCAGGGTAATCCCCATGTCACCCCCATCTCATCCATCGGATCGCATCTGGGCTGCACTTGAGTGTCTGGTCTACGAGACTCCACTCCTTGAGGGCGGAGACTGTCCTGTTTCTCCCTGTACCCCCATGCCGATCTCAAAGTCTGATTAAGAACCCCTATCTGTTTAGAGGATGGATAAGGACAATTTCAGAGATGAGCCATTGCCTTTCTGTTGGAATAAAATGCCAAGGATATAAGGTGGCTTTGGAGAGACAAGGCAGAGGGGATATAGATGGGCTTTGTTGGGCAAATGAAGGGTTTGGACTTTATTCTCCAGACGATTTATATACACACACACACACACACACATACATGGATATATATGGATATATCTCCACATCCGTACCCATATCACCTTATCTATACTCACACCCACATCTGTATCCATCTCCATGTCCACAGCTACCTCGAGTACATCTATGTCCTTACACCCATCATCATCGTCATCTCCGTCTCCGTATCTCAGAATCTATATCTATGTGCATATCTACACCTGCACCGCCCACCTCTGTGTCTTGTACCCACAGCAGGGTCTTCGTTGCCTGCATCTCAATGGACAAAGGGCTGCCCTGTGACAGGGCAGAGGTCAGGAGGCTGTTGTCACGGGCAGATGAGAGAGGGTGGAGGCTGCTCCGGAGAGATGACGAGAGTCCCCTGAGCGTGGACAAGGGCCCCGGTAGTCTCGGCAGGACTTGTGACTCATGGGATGTGGAAGCCCAGCAAGAGGGGCCTCTGCGGGGTCCCGGGGTTGGGGGGGAAAGGGTGGACACGGGCTGGTCACCGATATCAGGACTGACAAACCAGGTAGGGGACCTGCTGAGCTTGAGGTCCATGTGGAAAGAGCCAGCAGGCTGATTGAAATTCAAGTCTCAAGCTTAGGGCAGAGGAAGGGATTGGGGTCCTCCATCTCTTTCAGCTGTAATACTCCGCGACCAAAACGCAGTTGCAGCCTGGTTCCTGTCGGCAGGGAGGGTGCAGGACCAGGCTTCTGCCAGCGGGGGGCAGCAAAGACCGAGCGAGCTCAGTATTTCCTCAGCCATAAGGAGAAGCACCAGCAACCTCTGGGCTTCGCTTTCTCAGATTTGACATCATCCATTTATGCAGCCAACCACACCAAGGAAGTTCCTTCACCTGAGAGGAGAAAAAGCTGTTTGGCCTCTGCATAGTGCAATTTACTCTTAAAATATGAACTTGATTTCAGGGGTGGAACCAGACATGGGTGTCTAGACACAGTCGCCCCTTCTCCTGCTGTCCCAGCTCCCCATGCCTCCCTCATTACTCCCTTCCTCCTCTGGCATGTCGGTTTCCTTCTCTGTGCCTTGACTGTTTGCTTCACCCCCCTTTTCTGTCACTGCCCCCTTTTCCTAACTTCTTTTCTGCTCCTCTCTGAACCCTTCCTTTCTCCTCCCCTCCCTCCCCACTCGGCTCCTTGCCCAGCACCTCCCTCCCCTCCCTTCCCCCCACCAGAGCTGGACCTGCAGGAATGAGCCAGGATTTGTGGCTGAGTCCTGGGCAGAGCCAACAGCTGCCCTTCTGTCTGCAGGGTCCTGGCTGTCTTTGCAAATGAGCCGGCCAGTCAGGGTCAAGGGTCTCAGACATGCCTTTAAACCAGACACCGGCTCCTACAGGCGTCCACCCAGGCTGGGAGCAGGGCAGGACATGGCAGTGGGGTGGGGGAGCGTGGTGCAAAGGGCAGGAGGAAACAGACATCGGAGCAGCTGCTTTGTAGCTGCACGGGGAGTCTCCAGTGTCAGGTCCAGGGGCCAGGATGAGAGCCAGCGCTCCCACACCTGTGTGTGAGAGAGCCGAGCCCTCTAAGGAGCAGGTGTTGCTGACATCATAGCCCACCTGTGCTGATCCTCTGCCACCATCACTGGTCCTTGCTCTGGAGCAGAAGATGAAACCTACATATAGCTCCACATCAGAAAATGCCTCAGAGGTAAAAAGCACCCACTGTGCACCAGGCATTTCCTTATTCCCTGAGTCGGCCCGAGGGCTTCTGGGAATCACAGTGCCCAGCCCCAGGGATGCGCTGCAGAAGCTCCCGGCCCAGATCTGCCTCCAGCTCTGCTGTTTACTCAGGCAGGAGCCTGGAGAGGGTCCCTTTCTCTTTCCGGGCCTCTGTGTGCATCTGTGACAGGAGGGCATGGAGAAAGACGACCCCAAAGGCCCCCAGGGCAGTTGCTGGGGGTCCAGGCTGGGAGGCCTGGAAGAGCTTTCAAAGACAAACGGGCTTCAGTTCCCATCTCGGAAGCCCAAATCTGAGGTCGCTCACCACCTAGGGGGCTGTTTCCTCCTCTGTGAGTGGGAATGGCAACTGCTCCTAAGACAGGGTTGCTGTGAGAAGGGGACAACAACACTCAGAGCCGCTGTGACAGTGCGCTTGGCATAGCACACGGGCCAACCCCCACCAGCGACCGCAGGAGCAAATTTCAGCTCAGATGCGCCCAGCCGATGGGATGGTTTGCCATTTCCTCAGACCTGGGGTTCCTCGTTTAGAATGGGCAAATCAACTAAAAATTGGAAGACGCGGTAGCTGCCTGCTGTCTGAGTCCCATGATGCACTGCACCATCAACACCATCTGAGTCACCATTTGGCTACTTGTCACTATTCTAAGGTCCACCCAGCCTCCCACAGAAGACCATGGTCATTTTTGGGGCGGGGGATGGGTGGAGGCTTCTGCCTGAGGACAGGGTTACCGGCCTGTCTGGAGGAGCAGCTCCGTCCCAGGCCTCTGACCTCCTCCACACTGAAATGAGCAGCAGTCCCATTAGCACTGTTGCCAACACCCTCCTCCAGCACCTGCGTTCATGTGACATTTCCACATAAAGGTGATGCTATCCAAGCTCTGGCAGGTCACGTCTTTTCTCCTGAAGGGCCGAGCCAAGAACCATTAGGTCCATACTGCCTATTCCAGCAGGACACGTGGGCCAGGTTGAGTGGCAGACGGGGAGGGGGGTTGGGGGGGGATCTGAGCCAAGCAGGTGGAGAGACACAGGCCATCTCTGGATGTTTCCTTTTTTTCCCTCCAGAACAGGCCAAATCTCTGATACGTCCTAATATATTAAGGTCAGTCTGGTCCCCAACCCCCTCTCCCCATGAATGGCACTCAGCTCATCCCGGGCAGTGGGCTTCCCACGTACTAGGACGTGCTAGGGACCTGCCGTATCTGCAAAGCCTGCTCACCAACACAGCCTTTTTACCCAACGTGTGAAAGCTGTGTTCTAAGATAGTTGGTGCTGTAAAGTGCTGTGAGGTTGTATTTTGAGCATCTTCTTCATGTTGCAAGCATCTGCTGTGTTCTTCCCGTAACCAGTACCAAAAAGGAAAAAAGGAAAGGTTTCAGGACCTAATTGTACCAAGCAGACTTTAAGATGGTCTCCAGGGACCCATGCCTCCTGCCATTCCCACACGTGGTTAATTCCTGCTACTGCAAGGTGGCTGGGACCTGGGATGAGTTTCTAACCAGCAGAATACAGTGGGATGTCACGTCTGTGATCAGTTACAAGAGTTGTGACTGCCATCTTGCCAGGGGCTGTCTCTTGCTGGCTTTGATGAAGCTGGCTCCCCGTGTTGGAGGGGCCCACGTGGTAGTGAACTAAACCTGGCTTCCGGCCAACAGCCAGCAAGGAACCGAATTCTTCCAACAACCACAAGGGGAAGTTTGGGAGAGAATTCTTCCCCAGTCACGCCTTCAGATGCGCCCCCGCCCTGGCTGACACCTGCACTGTTGCCTTTGGGAGGCACCCTGAGCACAAGACCCAGGGAAGCCGCGCCTGCGCTCCTAATGTTCATACACCGAGGTCAGGAACGCCTGCTGCATTCGACCGCTAAGTGTGGCGGTGGTCCGCACGCAGTAGCAGAGACTCACCCTCTAGAAACCGCACGACCTTGGGCAGATTTACTTCCCTGAACCTCAGTGTTTCGTCTACAACACAGGATTTCCGTTATCTTCGTCTTCACCCCAGTCCTTGTAGCTGAGACACTGCACAGCACAGCAAGAATCCTTGTAACCGAAAACCACGTCTCTGAAGAGGTTTCCGTGCCAACAGCCTTGGCGGTTTCACAGCAGCCTGTACGTTGTTCAGGGCGCACAGCCCCGCAGGTCAGCCGCTGCCCCCCCATCGGGCTCGGCGTCCGATAGTGCGACCGGAACCATTTGCAAAGCCGAAACGCGAAACTTACGACGGATTCAGGGGCTCACGAAGCGGATGGATATGAAGATGGAGGGTTGTTCTCAGTACAGGAAAACCATTAACAAGTGGCAATCCTGCTGGAACCACCGAAGACATAGCCATCACAACCAAAGAATGAAAGACCTCATGCATTCCTCTTCCCGAATGTTGAGAAAATAAAATGTGAAGTCCTACTGCATTATCGTGTCATTTTGGCGTAAAAACATACTCCCCGAATTAACACTCGGTCCAGTCTTTCTTCAGGCTCGCAATCGGGGCCTTGTTGCAATTATAACCAAAATTCTGTTGACTAGGAGATGCGATAAACATTTTTCGTGACGCTTTTGTGATAAAGCACGAATACGATATGTCTCTTCACTGTTGGGGATGAAGTTTGGCTCCCATTTTCAGCAGATTCTCTCTAAGTAGATAGTCACTGGCTCCCGTGAACTGCGCAATAACGGGACCCTCTGAACCGCCCCCATGGGATGGTCACGTGGATCAAAAGACAGCCATGCACGCGAGCTGCCTAGAATTCCAGCCAAGAGGAGGCATTCCTCAGATGCTATTTCTTTCCTCTTTCCTTCTCACCTTATGCTTCGAGAGGAGAGTGAGAACATTGCCTTAGAGTCACCCTCTGTGTCCCCGGGGTCCCCATCTACAAATTCAACCAACCGTGAGTCCAAAGTATTTGAACAACAAATGTTAGGTTGCTGCTGGCACACACTACACGTAGTTAGGGTTCCATTCACCGTGTCTGCACTAAACACGTACAGACTTCTTCCTTCCCGATGTTCCCTAAACAATACAGTATCACAACCAGTCACACAGTATTTATATTATGTTAGGTATTGGAAGTAATCTAGAGATGATGTAAAGTATACGGGAGGATGTGCCCATGCCATATGCAAATAGCACAACAGTCCATACAAGGGACTTGAGCGTCCCTGGGTTTTGGTGTCCACAGGGGTCCCGAAACAAATCTGTGGATAACGAGGGACAACAGGACATAGCAAAAATCCATTTTCTTTAAAAAATCTACGTTCTTGAAATGAGGTAAGAAAATATCAATAGTGCTCATAAATAAGCATACACAAATCTGGATCTTTGTCTACATCTGTCTCTGTCCGATCCACGCCACCTTACAGATCTGCAGGTGTGTGACAGAGACGCAGGTGTGACCGTCTAGACCAGGGGGCGGCAGCCTTCGGCCCTCGGGCTGACCGGCCCGCTGCCTGGTTTTGTCAGTAAATTTCCAGACGCCACGGCCACACCTCTTTGATTATATTTGGTCTGTGGCTGCTTCTGTGACCTGGGCAGAGTAGTTGCCACAGAAACCATCTGGCCCACAAGCCTGAAAGATTTACAATCCATCGGTTCTTTAAGAAAAAGTTTCCTAACTCCTGATCTAAAGTGAGAGCCAAGGGCGATTTAACTCAATCAGTGCCACTGAAGGTGTGGTGTGCGTCTGATGTGGTACAAAGTATTTAAAACTTAAGAGACTCCCTCTAACAACACCTGTGTTGATTGGATACCAGATCATTTAACACAATTAGAGGAGCAAAACAGGGCCATACCAATGTTCGTGGAGGAAAAGAAATACAAATTTAGGGGAAAGGATACTAATTATGACTAAAAATTAATGCAGGGCCTGCAGCTTAAGCTTTGTTCGTTTCATGGTGAATCAACCTCTGGAAACATCGTTTCCACGCATTTCTTCTTGAGTGTCCTGTCTTCCCATTAACAGTGTTTAAACAAGTCGGCCGCCCTCTTTGAGCTCACTGTTGCTGAGCTGGGAGCCTATTTGTGAATGATACTGTGTTGCTTTGGGCTGCAAGGCAAACTGCAGGACCTCTCCTGTCAGGGAACAGCCCGGGCCCTGGGGCTGGACACGGCAGGCTCTCAAGTCCAGGTTCACGGCTGGGTTTCTGCTTCCTCATCTGTAGAGCAGGAATAAAGTACCCAACTCCTAAGAGGATTCAGTGAGAGGAGAGATGGAAAACGCTACAGGCAGCCAGTGGGCACTCGGCCGCTGGTCCTTTCCTTCTCATTTGCTGACATGCATGTCCGTTTACAAAATATTTTAATTGGGAGCATAAATTTAGAAACGAGTTTAAATTTTGACTTCACTATTTACTGCTGCGTGACTTTGGGTCAGTAACTTAACCTCTCTGATCCTCCAATCCTTTGTGTTCATTTTGGGGAAAAGTATTCAACCTCACAGAGTTGTTGTGAAGTCTACATGTGCCTCAGTTTCTCCATCTGTAAAGTGGGAAGAATAAGATGCTTAGGCTAGTGCTTGATAAATGTTAGCAATCATTATCATTAATATGACATATTTTATTATTCCATAAGACACAGTGCCTGGGAAATTTGTAATTTCTCAATAACCAGAAGCAACTGTCATTACTACAATACACTTGGAATTCAACAAATGTGTATCATCTTTAACTCTACCAAGAAATACTGTATCATTTCATCATCTCTCAGACACAATTAATTGTAAGACTCATAACTGTATAGACTACGAAGAAAGCGAAACTGCCAATTAAGTCGTTGATTGCATTTCACAGCCCTCCCTTAAGAGATGTTAAAATGAGTGGAAATATGCATTTAGCACTGATGGAACAGAGGCAGATAAAACTGCCTTTTGACCCAGTCCTTGAGGACAAAGCCTTCAACAGCACGAGGTGTTAGGATGACTGCAGATGTGTGGGAGGGGCTGGAGGCGGCTGCTGCGTCCCGGCACCAGCAGGGCACCAACATTCAAGTGTGGTCCACGTCCATTTGGCCCACGCCCGGTCTATTCCTGAGGAAGCTGTTGGAGCTCTGCATTTGTTTGGATCTCCACACATTTCACATCTTCCTTTTCACAGGGACGCGCAGTCCCATGTTCTCATGGAACTAAGCTCCTGGGGCTCACCTGGGCGAGCAGAGTGATGCGAGTCAGGCACTGGGATTCGGGGCCCCTGCGGGTGCTCCTCGGTGCCCCAGGCATCCCTCCGTTCCTGGACTAACCCTAATGGCAGCCCTGTTTACAGTGACCTGGCTTTGAATCCAGACTCCCTTTCTTGTGAGCTGTCTGGCTTCCAGCAAGACGCTCCATCTTTTCGAAGGGAATGAAGCCTTGCACCAAAGGACTGAGGTACTTCACCTGGGACCTCTAGCCGAGGGGCAGAGGTCCTGGGAGAAAAGGGTGCAAGTCTTCCCAGCAGCTCTGAAATTACCCCAAGGAGGCATGCATCCTCGTCCCCACACACTGCGTAGTCTTTCCAGCCGCCTTCAGGCTGCAGACTGTGGGAAGAACGCCACTGTGTAATTGGTGGATCACTGACCTTTCTTACCATGCCCTGGAGGCTGCGAGTTCGAGTATAAAAAACCGGTCCTCTCGGGACCCAGACCAAAAGGTGGAAACACCTCCTATATTCTGACCCCATTAGCACCTTCCCACACACCGCTCCACTGTTCCTTCAGAGAGCCAAACACAGAAGCAAAATAATATCTGGGTCCCCTGCTGCTCTTCCCCCTCAGATTTTTTTCTCTCTCTCCTTTTGGAAATCTCATTAGAATGGAAACATTTAGTGGCTTCAAGTTTCCAAAATGAGAGTGATTAAAAAAAAGAAACCACCGTGTGCCTCACGCTAGTTAATGGCGTGGCAGGCACACATCTGTGTGCCCAGCTGCAGGGTGCAAACAATAGCCATCAGGGCTGATTGTGTTTGGCAATTTCCCTGTCTCCCTGAGCCCCTCGTTCCTATTTAAGTGCTCCTGGATTCTGATGTTACATGCACGCACCCAGTCCTTCCTTCGGTACCCGTGTACTGAGCAATCACTCTGTACCCAGCCCCGCGTCAAGGTTCAGAATGGACCCGAGACTCCGTTCTGCCCGTGAGATACTTCTGGCGTATGAGGACACAATTATTCCAGTGGAGAGAGCTCAGCATGCAGGGGGACGTGGCCAACGATGGTCCAGAGCACCCTCCTTAACGAGTTCTCACAGGTACCAGCCCTTAGCTACAATTTTGAGAACTCACAGCTCCCTGGGCCTTTGAGACACCCTTCCTGTCACTTCTTGCTAAGGTCATCACTTAGGGGGGAAAACGCAAGATTATTCACCAGCCATGGGCGTTGGGAGTCACCTCAAGCTTGGGTTCACCTGGCTGCACTCTTCCCAACTCTTAGGACCAGGGCCCAACTTTGTAAACTGAGGCCCAGTATTTACCCTGGGTGGGTGTGCTGAGAAAGCCAGGCATGGTGGGGCGCCTGGGTCGACAGGCAGCAAAGGAGGGATGGGGCGGGAAAGGAATGGTAAGGTCAGGAAATTCGGTTCCAAGGCTTTGCCACCAGCTACCTGAGCGAGTTGGGCAAGGTGACTCTGAGCCTCAGTTTCCCCCTCTGCCAAATGGCTCTAACTGGCTTGGAAGATGGCCCCGGCCACCTTCCCCAAGGGCTCTGCAAAGTGCTGCTGGACAAGACAAAGAAAAGACAGAAGGGAAGGGTGCTGTGAGGCCAGGAGGTGAGGGGGACACCTCTCAGAGAGGTCAGAGGGTCACTGACAAGTAAGACACGAGGCCAATGCGTGTGAATCCCACGCATGTCGTCCTCAGAGGAGGTGGGCCTGATAGAATCACTCCCCCAAGTGGCCCCTCTGTCTCCCCACACAGGCCAATGGCTGGCCCCTGTGCCCTGCTCACCACCGTCCCCCGCCCCCAGTCCCGAGGGCCTGCGATCAGCTGTGCTCTGTCCCCTCTGCCTCCTCTCCAAGTGCTTGAAGCCCCCAACGCCCCTGCTGCACCTCGAGACCCTGGTGCAAATCTAAGTCACCAACCTGTTCTAGATCCAGAAGGCGGAGAGAGATTGGATGAACCTAGCTGAAGACCTACTATGTGCCAGTAATGTGCTAAGAGCTGTGCACGATGTTCTGCTTGACTCTCCCACCAGAACCCCTAAATCTCTCTCACAATTATGTTCTTTAAACCCGGCCTCTTAGGACAGAACTTCAAGTGTCTTTGTGGTCCTGGTCCGTCCCCGTGGGACACGTTCCGCCCTCTGTGTACTTACTCAGGGACTCTTAGGTCCATGCATACACATGAAGGTGGTCTGACCCCGTAGAGTGAAGGCCATGTGCCTGCTTCTGTGTGTCCAGGCACCACAGTCCCTTTTAGGAGACTCTTCTTGGGTGAAGATTTGCCTGGAGACCCGCTCAGGCTGCGGTCCTTGGGCTGCACACAGGCCCTCCTCTCCCTACTCTGCTTTGTCTCCTGGGATGTCACCATCCACCCCCCTGGGCTGTGACACTGGCTTTTCCCAGGTAGGAACAAACTGCTAGGGGTACCTCCCTCTGGGCCTGAGCCACGCCTGGGACCGTCCTCTCCACACACAACCCGACAGGCAGCACCGCGGCACTGCCTGGGGCTGGGGACAGCGGACACGTGCTCCCTCTGGTCACACCACAGCCTACTCTGACAGCTCTGAGTTCACTGGGGCTTGGCACCCATGCATGACACGGGTGACTTTTCAGAGTGAGCTCATGGAACACTGACACAGATGTTTGTCACATTTATTATGAAATCGTGAGTCACTTACCAGTGCTTATGTAAGTGACTTCTTCCTGGACCTACGCACAGGCCTTTACATTTATCGCAGCTCAGTGTCCTCTGCTCACACCTGGCCCCCATCTTGGCCGCTGCCATCGTTGTGGAAACTCAGACCTGCTGTGGGAGCATGAGCTGTCCCGTCCAGCGTGGCCATCTGGACGTCTGATGGTCTTCCCAGTGGACCGTGGACTCCACTGACGGAGGAGCTGCTCTCCTTCCCCGACATTGCCTTCCCGCCTACCCAACCCCTCCCAAGAGGGAGGACTCTAGCCTAGGTTTCTCCCCCTCGGTCCCTCCAAGCCTGTCTCCTGGAGACTGCTCGCCAGTTTGGCAGAATTGGCCTTTTCATCTTTCCGTGTCTTAGAGTGGCTGCTGGTCACATGCCAGGACAGGGCTCAAAGACCCAAACCAACGCCAGTTACGTTCACTTGGCTCCTGAAAGGTGCGCGTCATCCCCTGGACCCTGGATGGTGGTGGCAAAGCTGGCCCTTGGTCTGTCTCTCTCTCACTCCCGGGTCATGGGCTCAGAGGATGTGGACAGAGAGCTTCCCGAGTGGGCCCCTCTGAAGGCCAGCTGCCCACCTGGCAGGCTGTCACAAGCTCTGGTTTGAAGCCATCCTCTGCCTGTGGTAACGAAGACCCCAGCCCACTTATCAAGGTCCCAGAGACCTCAGGGGGCTCTGATGGGCTCTGAGTGATCAACGTTTCTGGAGGCTGCGTGACAGGGCTACATGGGAAATGTGTCATGAGTCCAGCATTTCCAATAGAAATTTTTTCCCTCTCTTTAGAGATGAGGACAATAAGTTTTCTCCTTGACATAAGGACAAGAAAAAAACACACAGAGAGAAGGGAAATATGCAGAATGACTCAATAACTAAGGTGCCTTACTAACGCACTGAACGTGGGTACACTCGTCTTCACTGTCAAATGAAGTGAGGTGTGGAGGGAGGGCAGTGAAAAGACCCCGGAGGGAAGGCAGAGAGACCTGTGTCCTAGTCCTGGCTCTGCCCCGACTACCTGGGTGACCCGGGGTAAGTCACTTCACCTGTGTGAGCTACAATTTCCTCCTAGCAACTAGATAATGTCTGCAGATCCCTTCCAGTCCTAATACTAACACACAGACCACAGGTTAAGTAAGAGTTGTGCTCCCAAAAATGGGGGTAAACTTTTTCCCCAACGGAAGTCGATTTTAAGTAAACTGAGCTAATATTTCTTTTTCTTTTCTCTCTCCCCTCCCCTCCATTTCCTTCCCTCCTTTCTGCTCTTCTTTACTTCCTTCTTTCAGGAGCAAAATCCTTTCTTCGAGGACAACCTTATGCTGATGGTCAATAAATATAACAGAAGAAAAGGATGTGCTTTATGGGGGGAATGATACCTGTTTGTCAATCCCTGATATCTCCCACCTCCCCGCACCTCCCCCCACTCACACAATTGGCACCTTTTGTGAAACACTGGTCACATGCCAGGTCTGAGACAGTTGAAAGAATTGTTGCTTTGATGAATGTTCTGCCTGGGAAAGCAAAAATGTCTTGATCCTACTCGGCTAACAAGGAACTTTCATGTCATTACCATTACCTTATTTCCTCTTTTCGAGGATCCCCAGGCTAAGGAATCTGCCCTATCCCACAGGTGGGGAGACCTGGGTAAATAACCCATGGGAACTGCTTTGTCTGTGATGGAGCAGAGGGCAGGAAGTGCCTGCCAGGTGGGGGCAGTGCCCAGCCAATGACTGATGGGTGGCATGAGGTGGGCAAAGACCCACTTCCTGTCTGGGGTCAGAGCAACTCTGAGCTGTAACTCACATTCTGGAGCTCCCTGTGGGATCAGGTTGAAACTACTCTCTATGGGACTTTATTGACATTGTCCCTTGGTTTATATTCAGTTCCTTAGAGTTAGATTCTGTGTGCAAGGAGTCGCATTTCATGGAAGAGTTGCAGGCTAGGAGGCCTGAGAAAGGGGAGATGAGAAACTTTAAACAGAAAAGAGGGCTAAATCACATGGGGATATAAAACAATGACAACAACAAAAATAGCAATAACAATACACTTCAATAGTCCCAAAGCTCAGGAAAGTTGGCTCCATGTGCAAACTTATGTGCCTTATGTGCCTGACATTCTGAAGGATGTCAGAGGAGGAAGGGGCTGTGTTCCAGGTCTGGGACGTCACACACGTCAATGGGGAGGCACCATTCCCTCCACAGGATGCTGTCTGGGCAGCACCTCTCAGCCAGAGGATACCAGGCGAACATGACCAGACTCCCACCCCACCCTTGAAAAGCTTGGGTGAAGGGAAGGAGGCTACCACCAGTGGGGCCACAGGGTTGGAACAAATTCCACTTGGATCTCAAAGGACAGGGAACTTCAGTTGACATCTGGGTTTCACCATTTTGATTACAAAGACCCCAGTGGAAGCGACAGGTACACAAATAACTCTTAATGGGGTATAAACAGAGTGTACACGGAGCTTTTTGGAGGGAGAGAGCACAGCGCATCATTCGGGTGTTAGCATCTTAGGAAACCCTTAGTTGCTCCCAGTCCTCCCAGAAAGCACGGAGAGGGAAGATGGGGAGCGTGCGGGTGGTGTTGCTCCAGAGTGCGCTCCCATTAATTGGGTAGGAAGCAGTGGTGAGCAGGAGCCAGTTCATAGGACTCCCGAGAGCCAACTGCTAAACCCTCAGGCATTTTTTGGGCTGTAGTTAAACACAGTTGGTATTAAAAACTAAATTATACAAACTTACAACAGAATAACTGTATTAAAACAAAGGTGATAAAGGCTCAAAACTCATCACTACCTAATTATCTTACATTTCACTGTGCTCTACGCCATTAATATTATTTATGTCTCTGGGTGTCAGTATGGTAGAAATACAGTGGTGCATATTTCTTCCCTGTGTTCCATGATGTCATGCTGGTAGTTTGAAATTGATCATGGTGGGATTATTTATGCCACAGAAATCAGCAAATGCTGCAGATTGGAGCTCTATCATGACCCCACCTCAGAGAGAGTTTTTAGCCATTTACCAGCATGCCACTGGATGAGAGTCCTAAAGGAGTATCCAGACAGTGTGCCGAGGAAATAAATAAAAGGATGTCATTTGGTCATCCAACACAGCTACTGACAACCTACTACGTGCAATGTACAAGTATGTATAATCAAGATTTTTTCATAGCTGCCTATAGCTCAGTCAAAGCTTACTGGCTGGGCCAACTGGGGAAGAAGCCCATGTAGAAAGAACCCTGGACGTTCCAACTATTGAGCATCTTCCATAAGTACATTTTGATGATTTTCCAGCTCATATGCAACTCTGGTTCCAACTAATAGCTAACAAGGAGCTGCCAAGGAGGGGCCTGGCCAGGCCTGCTCCAGTAGATAGATCAGAGTCATTTCAGAGCAGCTCATTGAGTGTTAGCATGCAAATGGCCGTGCCAGGCTCCTTGGGAAGCAGTTTGTTCTTCTAAGGAGGATAAATTTTCAGTCTTGTTTGCATTATCACTCTGCTTAGCCAAGTGTGTGTTTGTGGGTGCAAAGACCTTGCAAAATGGGCCTTTTTCTTGAAACCTAAATGAGGGGGGTTTTATGGATCTTATTGAAATGCCCATCTATTTTGCCAGTATCCCGAGGAGACTATATCTCTGCCCCCATTCAGGTCAGACAGACCTGGTATAACCTACATGATAGGGAATGAAATAGAAAAATGGGTAAATGCCAGGTGTGCTGTGCACCTGGAGGTGCCCAGCACAGGTACAACCCAGAGGATGGGGCTTACAATAAAAAATGAACAGACGCAGTCACGGTGCATCCTTAGCACCCAGCATCGCCCCTACACAGGCTGGGTGCCTAGCACTGCTGTTGAATGACTCCTTTGGCATAATTCTAACCACAGTTTTGACGAAAAAGGGTTCCTCATAATATTAGACAGAAAACAATCATAAAAGAAAAGGAGGGAGGGAGGGGGATTTGTAAAAAGAGTTAGACTCATTTCATATCATGTCTCACTTAATCCTCACAAAATCAGGAAGGTTTTATTAGCCCCATTTTACGGGGGAGGAAAACTAAGGTTAATCAGCCTTCCCAGTACCTCACAGGGAGGAAAGGCAGAGGGCGGTCAAAATCTGGTCTGTTTCGCTTCAAAATCCATGTTCTTTCCACATAGTATGAAACAGGGAACTCTTCCTGGAAATACATAATTTAAAAAGAAAATGTTTCCTCGCCCCCCAGGAAATACGAATTTCCTTACTGGAGAAGAGAGAATATCAAAAACACAATAATGGCCCAGCGACCCCTCCTCACTTCCTTCCTCTTTCCGTGACCACAAAGGCAGGCGTGGTGGGGGTGTGTGCCTGTCATCGCTGACCTTTATTTTCTTAAACACGGACTTTTGCTTCAGAAGTAATCTCGGTGCTAAACTCTACTTAAAGCATCTCTATCCCATAAAACTCTCTATAAGGTGAGTCATACGGCCTCTACATTTAGATGAGAAAATTCCCAAGAGAAAGTGATTTGGCCAAGGTCAACGCCAGCAAATGGAACAACAGGGAATTGAGTGCAGACTCGTCTGTCTCGAAGCATTTTTTCCTCTAACAGTTTTCTGGAGCTCCAATGGGCAGGGCAGCTATATGGGGACCTCACAAAATGCAGATCTGATTCAGCAGGTCTGGGGTGAGGCCTGACTGGCTGCCAGGTGATGCCAAGGTCTCAGGTAAGAATCCTTAGTCATGCCCAGGGGGACTGGTGAGTCAGTTTCCCAGTGCTCATCCCACCGGGAGGGGTCAGTTCTTGGTTCATGCTCTCGCCTTGGTGAACTCTCTAGCTCAGCAACCATACTGGTGCCCACCTGGCTGTCGGTCCCCACAGGGGTCTGCCTGCCAGCCCCTCCCCAGCCTCCTCTCTGTCTCTGGAGCCCCGCAACTTCCCTGCCCTCCTCTCAGCCCCCACACAGCAACTACCTCTGTGAGTAAATGGTCCCTGAGCCTGAGTCCTAGCCCCCAAATCCAGTTGCCACACGTAGTCACTGTGAGCTGATTAAATGTAAATCTGATGCCATCACTCCAGTTCAACAAAGGCGGAGGCAGCGAGCCCCTCACCAGGCCCCAGATCCTCTTTAACCGGAGAGTTTTTATCTGCTGTGGGCATGGTGGCTCAACCCAAGATTTAATTTAAAAGAAAATAAAAGATTTTGTTGCTAAAAAGAAGCCAGAATACCTCTGACCAGGCTGGACGGAACAGCAGCATCCCGAGCCTCTGCAGATATCTCCCTTGGGTCTCTGGTTCTCTCTCTACTGCTCGCCGCTCCTTCCCCACGAACCGAGTTCTCTCCATTCCCACGCCTCCCCCGCCCCATACTGCTTCCCTGAGATCCACTAAACGAGTCCCTTTCCTGGCCGAGAGCAAATGCTCAGGTCTGCGTGTCCCTCCAAATCTGCTCCCTGCGATGCCAAGCACGAAGGACAGCAGAGAGACGTGCAGACTCCGGGCGTGTTTTCATAAGCAGCCCCCCAAAGACAAGACCGCTGGTCTGGCTGTGCGACCCTGAGCTCGGGGACAGTTAGGCATAAATAAGCAATGACAACCACAGCCACCACTTCCTGCCTCCGATTGGAGGGAGAATCTTGAAGGCTTTGAAGAGGCACCATGGTAAAGGTAAGCTGATTCTTAGGAGAAAGCGAGCGCAGAAGCTGAGAGAAATTAGTACTCTGGGCCTGGAGCTGATGAATTTTTTTCCCCAAACTATTATTCTTTTCAAAAATATCAAGAGTATTTTATGATGAGGGAAATCCCTCCTTTAATCACAAAGTCCAGCAAAGCAAGCCTCTGTTTACCCCATTCATATAGATGTAAAAGAATCCCTAAAATTGGTAATTCCCACATTGGCCCACTGGTCTCAAAACCATCCAGGACACGCAAATTCACAGTAAGTATTCTTGGGGTGAACACGTATGTGGTGAAGCCTGTTTGCAAGGCAAGCAAGAGCTACTTGGTATATAATTGCTGGCTGAGTTGAATGGTCAACTTAGATCTAGAGAAGTGAGACTTGGGGTGGCCTGAGATGAGGGGAGGTGCTCTGCCTGGGCTTCGGGTTGGTGGAGAAGATGACATTGGGGGAACCCCAAGAGGAGCAAGGTCTGTGGGCAGGGAGATGTGTCTCCTTTGCTAGAAACAGAAAAGAGGCATCTGGCTGGAAGAGAAAGCCAAGAGCCACGCGTGGGACAGCTTCAAATCTGAACCCAGAACTCTAACGCTAGTGTACTTAGCCAGGGGAAGGCTGAGGACGGCGGCTTTCCTACGGCGCGGGACGTCCAGGTGGGTGGTGTGCGAGGGAGCTGGGGAGGTGTTCATATCACTGTGTGTTTAACGTAGACTTGAAAGAACGTATCATGGAGCACATCCGATACGTGACTTCAAAGACAGGACTGCTCAGGGTCCGGCTGAAGTTATGGAAATGAGAACCAGTGAGCCCACCTAAAGAGAAAAGCATTCAGTCAACACCAGCTTGGAGGTGACAAAGATCATGAAGATGAACGGGAGCGGTCGGTAACTGACAACCTTGCCAAAGCACACACTGCGTGTGCAGGTGCTCATTCTGCCTGTCCATTCACAGCGGGGAGTCCTACAGTCAGCAACAGACGGAGGAGAGACTGTGGACAACACCGACTGGCTGACTTCTCACGGGAGGGGAAGAGGAGGGTTTTTAAGGACCTACTAGGTACCAAGGTTGGCAGCCCGGGGACTCAGAGGGCGAGGAGTGGCACAGTTTTCCTTCTCAGGGGCTTGCAGCCCAGAGGGGCAGGCAGCTCTGCACAGGGCTGTGAGCACTGTCAGAAGCATCATTATGGAAACGTGTCCAAAGCACAGGGTTGTGTAGAAGCCCTTACCAGTAAGGACAGCTTGCAGAGGTTCAGCCATTTGAGTTTAGCCCCTTTGACCAGATGGGACTATCATTTGTATTAATTGCAGCGAAGGTGTTTAAGGAATTCTAGTGTGTGATTCCCAGAAAGCTGTGATCACTGAGAAGGCCTAAAGGCCACCTAGGACAACTACGTTTTCTGCAGTGAATGACATCAGCCTTCAGGGCGCATGACAATGCCCTGTAGAACTTCTTTTAAAATGGCACATTCTGGGACAGCACACCCCCGCCCCACACTGGACTCTGATATTGTATCCTAGGAAGGTGGTGGACTTAATCTAGTAAGCCCTGAGGGGTTCTGATGCGGTACATGTGCACTTTGAGAGACAAACTACAGAGGACAGGGATCTTATTTTGATACCTCAGTACGGAGCACAGTGCCCAGCAGGTGTTGAATGAATGTTGCTAAACATAAAAATAAATAAATTATTAAAATCCAATAACAAATCTGAGCTCCAGAATAATATTTTGTCTCCAAATGGATTTAACTTATTGATTTAAAATTTACACTAGCGTTCTTCCAGAAAGCAATGGAGACAGCCCATAATTAAAACCCAAACACGCACAGGTACAAACAGAATGAACTGCTTTTGAAACTTTCATTTTATGGATTAAGTAGCCCCGGCTCAGGCTGACGGCTGGTGGGCCTGCCTCCTGGCCGTGGGCACTTTGAGGGTCTATGTGGCCTTGCGAGTGAGGCGATGTCCTTTGAAGGACAGTTGACCTTGCCCCTCCCTGACTCTTCCCTGGCCCCCTGCATACTGGTCTCAGTTAAGTGGAGTCTGACACACCAATGTGTCGATCAGCAGGGACACAGTGCACCCTGAAGAACCACACTCCAGGCATGCTTTCTCATTTCACCATTCTATCTCTGAAAGCTGTTAGAATTATTGTGGCTACTTGTACCGAAGGGAACAGGATAATCCTTTTTGTAAGTGGCTGGAAAATGAACTAATCTCCAGTCCATGTGCAACTCAAATACCTGGATCCAGACGCTTTCTGAGCTTTCAACAACACTCTGTCCTAACTTTCCATCCTGCCCATTAGAATCTGCTTTGCCTAGCATCAGCTACATAATGGTCATTCAATGAACTGGAATGAGGATGGAAGATAGAAGGATGGGAGGAAGGAAGGAAGGAAAGTTTAGGTCCCATTATTGAGTGTCTACTGTTTCAGGCATTATGCTAGGCACTAATAGGCTGATGGAGAGAGTAGACACGGTCCCTGCCCTGTCTGGGCTTACAACTTACAGGACAAGGCTGCATTAGTCAAGTATTTATGGTAAAGATAGAAACAGAATGGACCCACCAGTCTGTCCCCTGTTTGCCAGTCAGGAAGTGATCGGATACGATTCCCAGCAGCACTTGCTCTGTGTGAGCCCCAGAAGGAAAAACTGCATTCTGTAGGTAGAAGCAATGGTGAGGAATATTGTGCATAAGTGAAAAGAACTTTAAAAACATCTTCACACTTCTAGTGGGGATTGGATGAATCAAATACTAAAGTAGCAAATGTGGAGTGCCATGTGGGAGGATTTACACCACAGAAAGTGGCAGACACTACAAATCAGAGTCTTTCTTTGCAAGCAGTTATTAAATATTTACTAGCACACCACTGGTTACAGAGTCCAGGCTAACAGCCTCAAGGACCTGCATGGATCCAGAATCTCAAACCAAAACTGTACTTGGGAAATAATGCACTTCTTCTCGCCTGACCTCAGCAGAGAGATGCAACTATCACACAGGGGCCTGGGAAGAATGATCTTGAGCGCCATTGTCAGCGGCTTGGGGGGAGACTTCGGTGTTACGTGCAGTCGGTTATCCTCCCATTCCTGTTTATCTTGGGCCCGTGAGATGGTTCCATACTGACCTCCCACTGCCCTGTGTCTTCCTTGCCCCATGAACTTCAGATATTGCTTAGACTCAGAGAAGTTCAGAAGGAGCATGACCAAGTTCACACAGAAGTTAAAAACGACAAGACAAAACCCCAACAGGATTGTGTTTAGTTCCTTCAAAAGCGAATAAGCTGCATTTGATGAAAACTCCACCCGCTCATGCATAATCACTCATGCATAATCTTGTTGATAGCATCAAAGCTACTGCAATTAGCCAGAGGGAGTGCCTATTAACTTGATTTACCTTTAGTTAAGACCCTGGCAGTTTTGCCTCTGGGTAAACTTCTTTGATTTACACAAATTAAGTTCACATGACTTCGCAAGTAGTGGGCTTTTTCTTTTCAAGAGTCCAAAATACTCAGGTCTCAAAGTGAATAATTTTATGGAGAAACGTGGACATAGGGGTACCATACTACACTGAACAATTCACTTATCCATCCATCTGGTCATTCATTTATTAAGGCAAAATATTTATCAAGTGCCTACTATATGTCTGGTATAGAATTAGCCACAGAACAGAGATGATTGCAAGAGAAACAGTCCTTTCTTTCAGGGAGCTTACAATCAAGTACCTGTCTCGGAGAGCTGTTGGGGGTTTAAATTGGATTCCTTCATGGAAACCCTTAGAAAACTGTAAAACCCAGTGAACACCCCAAAATGCAGCTCATACTTTTAATGTGTTCTGACCAAAAATGAGATAAGAAAGAAAACGTTTTTAGTTCCCTGTGGTCAAAGTCAGGACAGGGGTAATCTTGGGGCAAAGCTGGGAAAGGGACCTGTCCCTGCCTGGGTGTGTCTGGAAATCCAGGGGCATCCCCTCGGCTGACCTTGAAAGAAGAGAAGCAGAGGCAGATCAAGAGGAAAGAAAAGGAGTTCTGTGACGTGAAGTCAAGGAGACGGAGGCCAAGTCCTAGGGAACTTGGTGTGTCTTGAGAAGGAGCTGAGCCTTTATCTTGCAGGTAACAGGAAGCCACAGAAGATGAAGGCATCCAGCGTGCATCACTCTGACATCAGAAGTCACTCTGAGCTGAAGGCGTTTGACAAGTGCAAGATGAACTCTCCCCACCCCCAAACCCCATCCGCCTATGAACCGGGTCTTCCAAAAGAATTCCGCCATCATAAATCCCACTTTAAGATAAGCTTCCTATTCTCTGGAAAAGATGAACTTGAAATCCCGTCGCCAGAGATTAGAAGGCAGCACAGAGAGGAGATCACTGAAACAAACATTGTCACCAAACTATCATAACTCCCATCTAATCTAGTCTCCTAAGGGCCCATGTACGTCCCCTCAAAGTCATCCCTTTTTCCATATGGGCCCTTCCCCCCTCCCTTTTTCCCATTAAGATGGTAGATAAGCCCCATTTTCTTTGAGCTACACTTTCTGCAAGCTTCTGCAGAACACATGGATGAAGCTTGCCTTTTCTCCTATTAATCTATCTCTTGTCAGTTTAATTTGCAGGTCCCAGTTACAGAACCTAAGAGGGTCCAGGGAAAGCGCTCCATCCCTGACAAGGGATTTGAAATGGAGAGGGAGTGCTGTGGGGATGCTATTTGTGTTTTCTAACCTCCTTTCTCGATGTGGGATGGAGCACGGCACAGAGGCTGCTGCTAGGGGCAGCCTTTCCCAGGTGACGGGCTGGAACTCCTAAGAGTCTGATCTGGAGCTAGAAATTTGGGAGTCCTAAGCTCATCGGGGGTCAGTAAATCATGGGAATGGATAGGACCACACAGGGCCTTCAGGAAGAGCAGAGGCTGATAGAGAGACACTTCTAGACCTTCTAAGAGGTTTGTTCTTGTCATTAAATATGCTGAGAAATTGAGCAAATATACTATTGCCTCCGGGCAAAAAAATGACGGGGTAGAGAGGAACCCCAATCGGAATGCATTAAGACTAAGAATATGCCACCTTCCCCTACAAGGAGATGGGGGGAGGGAGCTGGTAACTGTACAACTCACATAATTGGCATCTTTCACAGACAACTCCGGTGTAAGAATGCTGCTGGGTCTGGGAGGGCAGGACATGGTCTGATCACTCACTTCCACCTGGCAGGCCAGTTCTGTCACCACTGTGCTTGTTTCTCTGCCTCAGGGTCATGCTGGAACTAGCTCACCTGTTTACAGGTGAGGGGACTGAACACCCTTCCTAGCTTCCCCCTCGGGCTGCCTCCCCAGGGGGAGCTCCAATCCACTTTCCAACCCATCCCTTCCAGGGCTCAACCTCCTCATTTGCACACTGACAGTTTCCCAGGCCAGGATGAAAACAGCCTCCCTGCCATCCCAGATGAACCCTCTGCCAGCGAACAGAGAAATCACACCCACGCCCAGCCCAAACTCACCTTCCGTCTTCTCAGCCTGTCACTGCTGAGCAAGAGACAGCTGCCGATGCCACCGCAGGCAGAGAGAGAAGGGAGACAACCCTCTGACCGCTCCCCGTATTAAGTCCTAGGGATTGTCTCACAGGGTGAGACATCTTCCTGCCACCCACTCGGGAAGGTCCCTGCAACACTGTTTTGAAAGTTTCTACAGAAGCAGGGAGATGAGAATTCATCCCAAGCTGCGGGCAACCGAGCAATGGAAAAACATGATCCTTAAAAGTCATGCCTGTGCTGGTTTTCGGAGAGAAAGCACTAGATTTCACCAGTTATTTTCATCTCTCTCTCTCTCTCTTTCTGTGGCCATATATGCCACAGCAGTTTCCCTCATAGCGTCAGCCACCTCAGTCCTTCAAGAATTACACTCACTTTTCACCGAGAACACTGGTTTAGTATCATGGGT
>CM052544.1:119483819-119606017 GCA_028533065.1 Trachops cirrhosus
GACAAGCTCCCACGTGAGGCCAGCCTAGGGACCACGCCTGGATGGGGCTCTATCTACACCACGGGACTCCAGAGCCAATAGTTCCGTGCTTTCTCTTCCCTCTCGTGGATAAATTCTTCATCACACACCTTCAGGGTTTACTATGCTTCTAGCACTGTGTTAGGTGGTACGGACACAAAACAAATTAAGAACTTAATTTTAAATGCCTTAAGGGCATTGGCTACTATTCGGTTGGCCAAAAAGCCCGTACGGTATTTTCCATAAAATAAAAGACACGTTTTTCATTTTCACCAATAACTTTACTGAATTGGATATTTTGAGTATGTCAGCTATGTTCCGCATGGCAGAACATCAATTGTTCTTAGTTAATGTCTCCATTTGATCGCTATCAACTTCAACTGGTCTACCTGACCGTGGAGCATCATCATCCAGAGAGATCTCCAGCATGAAACTTTGCCAACCACTTTCGACACATTCGATTAGTCACAGCACCTTCTCCATACACTGCACGAATCTTTTTTTGTGTTTCAGTTGCGCTATCACCTTTCTCGAAATAATAAAGCATAATAAGCCGAAAATGTTGCATATTTTCTTCCATCTTCAATATTAAAATGGCTACACAAAAATTCAGCGATTTTGTTTAAACGCATGCTGATGGGACAGCTGTCATAATACAATCTTAACAAAATTGTTTTAAATGAAGTTTAAAGACAACTAAGTGCTACTAGCGCCATCTTGCAGAAAAACCAAACGAACTTTCCAGCCATCCCCAAGTGCCGACTTGTGTTCCTTTGAACAACCAACACTGTGGGCCACAGGAAGCACTTGCTCAGCACATGTCCCATGCCCGCCTTCTAAAACACAGCACTCGAATCACCAAATCGTTGCTGAAACCCATCCCTGCGGCAGCTGTTCCTTGTCAACAACTGGCATTCCTTCTACCTTCTCTCCACCAGGGATGGCCAGCTGGTTTCATTAAGAACAGCCCCGAACGCTAACTCCCACACCCTCCCTTGTAGATCGGGCACTTGTGCGATGTGGTTCTGGTCAGTGAGATGTGGCCAGAAAGGCTTTCACTTTGTCCTTATAAAAGCTTTCCTGTATCTTCCCTCTTCCGTGTTGTACACGGGTTTAATGAATGGAGACACAGTGTCTTATCACGATGAGGCAAAAAACATGAGGGAGAAGCCAACACAATCATTTAGACACTGGCTCTTGCACTGGTGAGCTGCTGAACAAATTTTAGCAGCTGCCTGCCTCATATATCTTGTTGTGTGAGAAAAAAATATCCACTCCTTTAAGCCAATTTTTTTGGTGACCTAAACTATAGCCCAAACGGTTCCTAACTAAAACTGCCCTACCCAAGGGAGGACAGGTCAGGCACGACGCCAGCTGAGGTAAGACTAGTCTACTTGAAAACTAGAAGCAAAACTGCATCAAATATTAAAAACTCATGTTTTCCAAATCAGTTCCAGCCAATACCAACACAAGAAGCATGTTCGTGATTTGATTTGGATTCCCTCGGAAGCAAATCTTCTGTCCTATTTTCCTTTCCCCTCGCTTTCTCATCCAGTGTCTATCCACCCATTTCATCAAATGATTTCGACTCGAATGCTGGCATGAAAAATGCAAAATTCTGGGTCCACTGGGAGTTGCCCGCTCCCCCTGGATGTTCTGCCGGGGCGTGTGGGAAGCCCCGTGCACTCAGGACGGATTCCGGGTTATCTTCGAGCTGCAGGCTCAACATCAGCGTCGGCTCAGAGCTCATAAATCACCTGGACAGCCGGCTCAGAAAGCCTCAGTGGGAGCCTGGTCTCCCTTGTAGACTTTGCTCTCTGACAGGAGGACAAAGCAGAGACCATCATCCTGCTGTCTTCCGTTCCTTCACACACAAATGTATCATCACCCTAATTCACTGCTTCTGAGAGACCCCAGTTCACAGAGGCCCCCCATTTCCCTCTGTCTCAGCCTGAGGGCACAGAAAAAGCAGTGGCTTTTATTAGAGAATCCAAATACAGACATGTAAGGTAAAGTAGGTACTGAGGCACGCACAGTGGATCACACCGTACGGTGACTAGATTCTAATGACAGAGAAGCAGGCGAAAATTCCCTTAATAATGACAATAATAATAAACCACCCTTGAACTTCCCCAACATGGCCTTTAAATTTTCAGGACGAGGCACTTTCAGTATCTCAGCAGAAGCAATAAAAGAAAAGGTCTAATCTGACCTGTGGGAAAAGTGATGGAGGGGATAAAGTGAGTGACCAGGCCCATTATTGTCCAAAGCAGACCGCTTGGACACTCAAAGGTGGAGCTATAATACCTGTGCTGGGACGGCAGGTGAAATGAGAACAGACCCGGATAACCTGGCACCTGTGGTCACACTGTGAATGAGGACTGCTGTCTTCTGTTTCCCCCCGAGTGCACACAGCTGACTGCTGATCACAGATACGCACGAAGGAGATGATCCCACCCTGTACTTGCAGAAATGTTGCCTTTTTACAGCCCCTTGTAATTCCTATAGCACCTCACATCCAGGTTTCACTCCGCCTTCTCTTCCTGAGGTGGGGACACTAGGTCTCACGAGGTGGGTACTTGTCCACGACCACATAGCTCGGGGTGCGGGAGCCGGAACTCTGCACAGCCCTCTCGTCGCCACACACAGAGGCTTTTCCTTGGTGGGTAGAAGGCCAAGCAGTTCTCCATTCCAGGTTTGGGAGACAAACTCTGTAGTGACAGGGGAGAGCGTGAGCAGAGTTCTCAAGAGCCAGCGCCGAGGTGGGGCTTCCTTCTGATGGTGGCGGGGGGCAGGGGGCAGGCAGGCAGGAAGATTCATTCAACCTAGGAGATCCGCAAACAGAAGAACACGCACTACCTCCTGGGCAGTGCGATGGGACATTGATGTGGTTTATCTCGTTTGGTTTCACAGCAAACACGAGCTAGTCATATTCATGTGCCATTCCTGAGATGGGGAAACCCAGGCTCAGCTCGGGGGAGTGATCTGCCCGTGGTAAGGCAGGCAGCAAGTGGCGGATCCAAAGCTGGAGAGTTCGGCCCCCGCTTTGTGCTCCTGTCCCCACATCAGGTTGCCCAGGTGGGAAAACTGGGAGCCTCAGGATTGCCTGCTTCTCTCCTTCATCACCGCTGCCCTGGTCCAGCCACCATCCAGCCACTGACCGGGACCAGTGCCAGAGCATCCGTGCCTCACCCCACACAATCTGTGCTCCACACAGCGACCAGAACCACCATGTAAAAAGTAAATAAAATCTAATGGTGATGGCTGCACAGTCCTGAGAGTTTACTATAAATCACTGACTTGCACACTTACAGTGGTAAATTTTGTGGTACGTGAACTTATCTAAAAAAATAGATGCTGAGCAGCAAAAAAAACAACAAATACATATATAGTATATATTATATATATAACAGATCCTGCCACTCTCCTGTGCCTTCCCACCCACTGCATTTGGAGAAACACACAGCACTTGGCATGCTGTGAGGCCCTACGTGACCGGCCCCTCCTGGCCGTCTACCTCCCTGAGCAGCCTGCTCCGCCCCACTCCCTGTGCCAGTCATTCCTTGAAGGCGTCCTATGAACTCCAGGTTCAGGACGTCTGCATTTACTCCACACGGTGCCTGAAATGCTCTACTCAGCTCTGCAGGGCTGGCTCCTTTGCATCCTCCAGATCTCAGCCAAATGCCGTTCCTTGGATTGGCCTCCTCCATCTAAAATAAGCTAGCACCTCCCTAAGCCACGTTCCACGGCTTCACTCTGTTCACTTGTAGAAGGCACGTACCCCTGTCTGAAATCATCCAACACGCGGGTTTACGTGTCCGGGTCAGCCTGCCCCGCTTGGCATGGGCTCCGTGTGCATGGGGTCCATGTGGACTTCTTCACAGCTGTGTCTCCGTGGCCCAGCACAAGGCCCGGTGGGAAACGGCAGGTGAGTGGGATTCTGCTCTGGGTGAATCGAATCCGTTACAAAAGCCTGATTCTCCTCCGTGCTGCCACGTCATGGCCATGGGACTGGGTGAAATTAGAAAGAGTGTAGTCATCTACTTGGCTCTTCTTAACGCCACTACTACTGGCAACAGTTTTCTGAGCCCGGTTATGGAATCACAACTGCAGAGGGAAAACCGTTTTCATTTAGAAAATATTTGATTCTGCCTGAGCGGGAACATTTTGAAAGCTCTTTCCTAAGGGACAATTGTTTCCCAAATAGTTCCAGCTTAACCATGGCCTCCATCGAGTTATTCAAACCCAACAGAGGAAAGAACCGACAGATCTTTGATGCTCGCTGAGACTCAAATGTCCTCTCATAGCTTAAAAAATAAAAGGCAATGTTGATGCCGAGAAAGCAGAAGCCTGACTGTGAACGAGACCGAGGAACACCAAGGGCGGCTGCTCAGCGAGCATGCGCCATGCACCCAGGGTGGCCATGAGCCCTCCTGGCCCCTGTATAACCCCAGGACTGTGAACAGGAAGGCTTTCACCCCTGTGATTGGGTTCTCTCATACGGCATGGGTGGCTTTGAGAATGGGAGATTATGTGGGCCTGGCCTCATCATACGAGGTCAGAGGAAGGGGGAGATTTGACACAGAAGGACTCAGCACAAGTGAGATGCTCCATTGCTGGCTTTGAAGAGGAAGGGGGCCATGTGGCAAGGAATGTGGGTGGCCTCTGAGAGCTGAGCGTGGCCCCTGGCTGACAGCCAGCAAAGAGGACAGAGACCGCTATCCTACAACCACAGAGACTGAATTCTGCCAACAGCACGAAAGGGCTTCGAAGAAGACCCTGATGTCCAGGTGAGAAAGAAGCTGGTGAAAACCTTGATTTCAGCCTCTGTGAGCTAATAAATGGGTCGGTCTTGCTTAAGCCCCTAAGTTTGTGGGCATTAGTTACACAGCAATGGAAAACGAATTCACTCCCGGAGAGCACTCACTCAGATTACAAGGGGGAGTGGATAGAGTACCGACGATGATGATGAGGAGGAGGAGGATGGAGCAGTGAACATCTGTTGAGTACTCTGCTATGTGCTCAGTGCTCAGCACACAGGACCTCAGCTGATTCTTCACCAAATTTTACAAGACTTTGAAAATGCTAGAAAAACCAAGCCTGCCCCAGGCTCTACTCCAGTCCACCCTCCTCCTTAATTTGATTCCATGGACTGATTGCTCCTGCAAACACACCCTGCTCTTGGCAAACTACCGAATCCCAGAAGATATAATCAGCCCCGTTGTTACACATGAATAAATAAAGGCCATGTGAGACACTGAGGGAATTTAATACGTCTGTAAGTACCTCTAAGGTTACGGTTTGGAGAATTAAAGCACATTTCATGAAAGGCACTGATTAGAAAGCCAATGATGTAGGGGAAGACAAAATGCAACTCAAAGTAATTTGAGAAAGGTGGAGGCTGCAGGGAGATAGCCCTCCAGGAAGCCATGGATATTACCCCGGAAACGGACAGATTGTAGACTGAAGACCGTGCCCAGTGCTGCCTGTGCCCGTGCCATGGGTGACTCAAGCAATGGCTTCCAGTGAAATGTAACATTTAAGACGGGCTCAAATGATTGAACTAGACCCTGCAGAAGGCCGATTACTAATCAGTTGTAGGCAAACTCTCAGTTAAAGATAACACAGCAATTCCTGAACTGGAATTGAAACATGCTGAGCCTGTTTCTACGGGGAGAAAATAATACCTGCATCGTGGATATTTAAAGTCATGATGTCGTAACACAAAGAACCATCTTTGACACGAAGGAGGTAACAAATACGTGCCCACTTTCCCATCATGGCCCGTGGACTGGTGTTCAGATCCTGGCTGTCACTAATTTTATTGTCCTGGGAAGGGCCGAGGTCTACAGGAAATTTTGCAGCTTGAGCCTAGAGCACCATTTCCAGGTGGGCTGGGGAACACCGCAGGAATGCCGTCTTCACTGCCAACTCCTCATGCTGCTAAATGTTGACACTGATTGACAGAAGAAAACCAGCAGCCACACCGCACGAGATTTAAGTCCACTCACCTCCATCCTGCACCATGCTCACCTCCCCTGTGTACTGATCCCAGGAAATAAAGCCGACTTCCATCCAGACAGGCAGCCAATACCTGCTTGATGCTAAGACCATCATGGGAAGCCCACAGACCCTAGACTAGTAATAGTGTCCTGTCCCAAGAGGACAGAGACTTTTGTGTGTTTTCTTCACTGATGTATCCTGAGCACCTACTCAGCCTTGTGCCTGGCACATAGTAGGCTCTCAATAAATATTTGATGAATAAATGAATTCATTGATGAGAGTCTACTATGTGCCAGATGCTTTATCAGGGATTTTACATGTATTAATTTCTTTAGCTCCCATAACAACCCTATAAAAGAGCTATAATTATTATAAATATTTAGTAAATGAGGATACAGACTTAGTAGTTAAATAAGTTGACCAAGGTCACAGAGCTGGAAAACTGCCATAGCTCACATCTTACCTGCTTCTAAGTACTACACAAAATTTTTCTTACTTTAGAAAGACCTCATGAAATGATATTACTTTAAATAATCATTTTGTTTTTATAGTTATTACCCATGACCACCCTTTGTCTTTAGATAAACACTGAGAAGTTGAAGGAAGAAGGGAAAATCCTGTATTTTACAGAAGTGGAGGGAATTGAAATAAGCTACTCAAGATTATGCCAAGCATTATATAGTCACGGGCATCGGGACAGATCAAGGATACTTTAATATGCTTAAGAACTTAGTCTTCTCTGCACAGCCACTCAACAACACCAAGTTTCTTCTCATGCGAGGTGAACTCAGCTCATTCCCTTCTGATGCCTTAGTGGGAAAGAAATACCTATGCAAGCCATGTATAATGGCAAGTACCGTGTTTGCAGGTGAGGCGGAGCTGCTGAACTCAGAGGCGGACATTGCATTTGCTTGCTTCTGCCCAGTAACTTTTCACTAGTACCCAACAGGCACTTACTGAACACCCACTGTGTGTAGGATGCTGTGCAAGGAATTACGGGGTGGGTGGCAGAAGGCACTCTCACCCTGTGCAGGGATTGGGAGGGGTGCTGACACCCATGGACCACCCACTGTGCCAGCAACTTGCACACCTTGTCCCATCTGACCACCAAAACAGTGTCATGACACTGGCCCTGTTTATGCTCAGAGATGTCAAGGGACCTACCCAAGGTCAAGCAGCAGGTGAGGGGAAGAGTTGGGATTTGAACCTAGACCTCTCTGATTCCAGAGCCGCAAGTATGACTTCTGTACTACCCCACCTTCAGCAGCATAGCATCTAGTTTTATAATGACCAGTCTTCTCGTGTGTTGTACTGACAAAAGGGATGGCAGAAAACTCGAGTGGATCTGTATGACAAAAACGTAAATTCCACGACTATTTTGTTTATGGCGGTGTCTCCAGAACCTTGGACAGCACCACATATACTGCAGGTTCAAAAGGACTATTGAATGAATGAATGAATGAATGAATGAATGAATATGTTTGACTTATTTTCAGCATTAGAATACCCAGGGCTTATCATATTACCTGACATTGTATTTTGGGGGGACAAAACAATCTTTATAATTATTTATAGGCACTTTGTTTTCCCCAGTCCTAGCACCTCATTGTCCTGGTTTTATAGACAAGAACATAAATCTCAGAGAGAACGGGAGCTTGCTCTGGGAGAAAGAACTTTTCAGTGGAGGCTGGGATGCTACCTCTGTTCTACCATGATGTTTTACACAAGGAAAAGTCAGGCTTTGGATGCTTTTGAGGAGGAATGAGATAATCAAATCTCTGTTGCAGAAGGAACTTTGGCAGTGATGGATAAAAAGTATCAGGATGGGAAGCTACGAGACAGGAGAAGGAGAAGAGCCATCTCATTAACATGCCAGTTCAGTTCTGATATGTGCCATGAGGTTTGGCTTTCGTGATCCTGAGCCCATTCTACAGATGATCAACCTGAGGCTCGGAAAGCGAAGGTGACTTGTCTCAACTTACAAAGCTAGAATTGGTAGAGCCAGGATTTGAATGCCCACCTGTGAGATGTGACATGACCTCGCAAGTCCGATGAGTCTCTAATCTCACACTGGCACCCTCAAAAGGGGAAACAACAGCGTGATCTGGAGTTGTGCCTAGGCAACTGGTTTAGAAAGCAGCGGGGAGGGAGGGAGCAGGGAGGAATTCTACGCAGAGGAACTGCAAGGGTTTGGGGGGCCCGAAAGGAAAGGCACAAAGGGTTCTGAGAAGTTTCAGCCTGATTGGAGCCCAGTAAAAATAGTTAGTGAAGAGTAAACTTTGTTCTTGCTCTTGTATGAAAATTCTATCAAAATCCTCATCAAGTGAGTCAAGAGTTATTTCATGGAAGGAGCGAGATAGCTCTGGAGTTGGAGACTGGGTGTCACATCCTGCTTCCCAACTTAAAGTTGCGTGTCCCTGGCTCAACAACTTAACCTTCCTGAGCCTCACTTTGAAAACAAAATAAAGTTACTACAACAAGCGCTCCACAAATGTTCATTTCCCTTCCCTTCACTGATGAGCATGTAAGGGTAAGAATGCCCAGCTATGATCCTTGTACCCAGATTCTAAGCTCTTAGCATGATATATTGATCCCCCCACCTAGTCTGATCACTGCACCGTGCCCGTGTGCCCATCCCTCACCGGACATCGGAGGGACATCATGGGCAAAAGCACTTCCTGCACCTCAGGTGCCAGCTTCTGAGAGGAAAGCCACAGCCTCGTGTAGAAGGCGGGTGTCCTGGATGTCACCGTGCACAGGTGAGCACTGATGCGGGGCCGAGGTTCCTGGACTTCCCACACACCCTGGGACCTCGGGACCGGACCAGAGACAGCAGACGGCTCAGGGTTCCCACGCTTTGGGGGTGCTTTCTCCGGATGCATTCACCGCCTGGACCATCCAGTATTCCTTTTTCTTGAGCTTTTAAAATAAAAGACGTTTTCATGTTTATTTTTAAAAAAGGACATTTTATATTATCACCTGCCATAAGTAGAAGGAAACTGTAAAAATAAGCACACTTTTTAAAAAAGACTGTGACTAAATCACAGCTAGATACTGTTGCTTGGTTAAATTCCGAGCCCAGGGCTTGCTCCTTTTTTTGGTTTAAGAAAAGGGAGGAGGGAAGAGAGGGAGAAAGGGAGAGAAGGAGGAAGGAAAGAAAAGGGAGAGAAAGGAGCAGGGAAGTGATAAAGAAGTGTTCAAAATATACTACAGTAGACCCCCCTTCTCATCTGCAGTTTTGTTTTCCGTGGTTTCAGTTATATGTGGACACACACAGTCCAAATAAATGAAATGGAAAATTCCAGAAATAAACATTAATAAGTTTCAAACTCCAGCTATTTTGAGTGGCACGATGAAATCCCCACAGCATCCCACCCCATCCTGCCCGGGGCACGGCTAACCCCTTTGCCAGTGATCAGACCCACACGCTGTTGTGGTACCCCAGTGCTTGTGTGTTCAAGCCATCTTCATTTCACATAGCAATGGCCCCAAAGCACTAGAAGAGTGATGCTGGCAGTTCGAATAGGCCACACAGATGCATACCGTGCTTCCTCTAAGTGGAAAAGGTGTGTGTACACAGGGTTCGGTAGTATCCGTGGTTTCAGGCATGCTCTGGGGGTCTCAGAGTGTATCCCCAGAGCATTGGGGGAGACTGCTGTATCACTTAATGAGACCTCCTCCTTTTAACCTGAAAGATTGGAAGAACAAAGGGTAAAACCTCTTACACTGTGTGATTCAATGTTGTCTAGTGTCCTCTTTCTCCACTAACTTTCTGAAACCATCTCATGGACAAAACCTGTGTTTGGGAAAACATGGAGCCAGCCCCTGGACGTGCAGTGGGAGGCGGGGGTCTGGTCAGAGGGCCTGGAATTCCCATCCTCCTGGTTCCCCCTGGTCCCAAAGTGAGCCGGGGGTCCTCTGCCCCTTCTCCAGTCTGCACAGAAGCCTGGGACATGGTGCAGCTCTTGTTTCTGCCTCCTGTGTCAGCCCGTCACCATTTATGGGGAACTCGGGAGCCTTGAGCTAAAAGTCTTTTCATTATTTATAGAGGCATGGATTTTATCATAAAAGTAACAACCACAGCCCCAAACACAACCAATGAAAAGAGATAAAAAAGCTACCCACAATCCCACTACCCTATCACTTGGGTACCGTTTCAGTCAGCATTTCATTTTTGCATTTATTTACATAACTGCAATCACAATATGCATACATTTATTTTCTAGCATCTTGAATGGTCCTGTCAGATCTCCTGAGGGATGTAAGGTGTCACCTCCAGCTATGTAACATGTGCCTGTCCATGTCCAAAGCCTTGGGAAAGAATTGAGTTTCCTCTGTGATTATTTTCAAGTGTTGTCTGTCCCCCAGTGTCCTCGTCTGCAAAATGGGTGTGTAATGCTACCATACCGACTCAGGGGCAGGTCCGAGGATTCAGAGATGACGTATGTGAAACACTGAGAGCTGGGGCTTGCGTGTAGAAGGAGCTGTTTTTCCTGTGTTATTCTCAGGCAGTGGACCTGATCCAGGCCAAGGCTGGAGCTGGGCAGGGCCCTGCAGAAACCTAGGGCTGGGCAGGTACCATTTATTTGCTTGTCTATTCTGTTAGCCTGAGTTTCTCAGGCACTGGGCCTACATTTGACTAATCTCACCAGTCCTTGAACCCGAGCAGAATCTGTTACAAAATGTTCAGTGAGTTGTCGGTGAATGAATGAAGGAATGAACAAATGAATGAGGAGAAAATCTAAGGATCACTCTGGGATCCAATCTGTGGACCTTGAGAATTCAGAGCATGGGCAGTTTTCCACACGGGCCCCCCATTATTTTAGGGGAGGCCAGTGGCTTACAGTAGAAAAACTGCCTGTCACAATTTTTGACTCTTGTGCAAAGCCTTTGGGCTCAGGCAAAGGGGACACGCCCCACTGGCTTATCCCCGAATGGGTAAGGAAGTGAGACAGAAAGGCCAAGTCCATGGAATACCATCTGTGAAGGGGACCTGTGTTTGGGCTGAAGTTCACTTCTCAGCGCCCAGGAGAAGTACGTTGTAGCGAGAGAAGCAGGAGGCTCTGATGTGTGAGACTCTGCACGTGCTTTCAGCCCGGGGAATAAATAAATCATTGCTTCAAAACAGCCAAGTGGATACTTCCAATAAACCATTCCTCTACAGGAGAGAAGAAACATAGGTAGAAAAAAACACGTCCAAAGCAGCACATTTATGAAGAAACTAGAAAATTAATGGCAATTGGATATTTGGAGAGAAATGAGTTTCTTCAGCCCCCCATCTTAGGGTAGTGAAGATGGGGTGCTGGTTTCTTTTATGAGATGTCATGGAGTTGCCAATATAAACAACAACTTATTTTGAATTTCTTTCATTTTTGTTGAATTTACGGGGGGGGGACATTGGTTAATAAAATTACATAGGTCTCAGGTGTACAATTCTATAATACATCATCTGTATACTGTTTTGTGTGTTCACCACACCAAGCCAGTTAGTGAGAGCAGAGTAATTTCTTTCCTTAGGCAATCCTGCTTGCTGCCCTGATAATGCCCCGTCGCTCTTTGTTCTCTCTCTCCAAGAAGCTGGAAGTATTTGATAGATTGTTACAGCCTGTGCGTTTCCCATTACATCAGATTATTTAATGGAGTGCTCCATTTCAGAGTTGAGACAGCACGCCCTGTCCCCTTCCCTGCTGTTACCCAGGCCGGCCCTTCCATCCTGGAATGCCTCCCCTCCCCTCCGGCTTCCCTGGCCACCGGCACTGACCCCAGGCTGCAGCCCGAGCACTGCCTCCTCCGGAAAGGACTCAGCGCCTGGGAGAAGTACCTTGTAGCGAGAGAAGCAGGAGGCTCTGATGTGTGAGACTCTGCACATGCTTTCAGCCCTCGGAGTCCCACCCACTTTTGCATTTTATAAAAAACGTAGGCTATTGGTAGCTGCCTCATAAAGTTCTTGTGGGCAATGAGATGTGTATGAATTACTTGCCCACAGCCACCATCCAAGAAACTGTAGTCACTGTACTAACACCTGTTATTAGTCTTTTGGTCACCTGGTGTTCCATCCTCCAAGGCTGAGTTGGGGTCCCTCCTCTCTGTTCCCTCAGCATCCTGGGATCCCCCTGTGGTGGATCTTACTACATTGTTTACCTGCCTTCCCCCCACAGCCGTGGTCCCTAGAAAGTTCACGTTCTCCATGAACTCCCACACATTCTAACCTCCACCACTGTGCATGCATTTTCTCTCTTCTGCCTTATTTTATCTGCACCATATAGCTAGAGATTAAACGGGGTAAAGTTTTATATTTTCTTGGGACAGAGGAGAAAATGAGGTTCCAAGAGTCCGAGTGTCTTCACCAGGGTTCCCCAGGCAGGAAAGCCTCCAGGTGCACAGTACCGCTGTGTCATTGTCACTTCACTCGCATTAGCCGTCCTAACTCCCTGTTTGCTCAAGGACAAGGGAACCGCCCATGAAACGCTAAGAATGTTCCGTCAACATTATTGTTTGAACAGGAGGGAGAAATGGAAACAGTAGTAGCAAACACTCATCCACCATGTCGGCATTTCCTACTCTTCCCGAACCGGACTCCACCTTAGTGGCTTCCAAAAGCTGATCCGCAGACCTTCTCCCGTCTCTACATTTCCACATACAGAGACAGCCATAACACAGGGTCGATGGTGTTCACCGACGTCTCCTCCCAATTACAAACAGTCGAGGGGCTAGAGCACTGATTCCCGCATGTTGGCCTCTAGGGGGAGCTCTGCCACGTTCGGAGCTCACCTATCCGACACCATGCATGGGCAAGGGGAGGGCAGCTCAGATTCCAACAAGATTTGCTGGTCCATTTCTTTTAACAGCGGCACCCCATACCCTTTGCTTGTCCTTCCACTCCCGTGTGAGTCACGTGGAGCTGCCCCGCCCCCAACATGTGTGGGCTCAGGCCCCAGAACCAGGCAGTCAGCGGGGTGGCTGCAAGTGAGTTCCACGAGCCGCGGGCAGATATGGGTGTTCACGGGAACTATCGGGAAAGACAACTGTCCCCTCACTGGGACGGCTTTCTGCTAGAACAGCGTCCTGGGCTGCTGGCTGTGGTCTCGCTTCCAGGACGAGAGCGTCTAAGAGAGAATGGAGCTGACGCAGAGCCGAGCAGAGCCGGGAGACAGTGAAACAGAGCGGGTCCTGACACAGCCTTCGAGCCCCTGGGCTCTGCCCCGCTAGCTTGTCCCCGAATCGGTAAAGAAGCAAGATAGAAAGGCCAAGCCCATGGAATACCGTCTGTGAAGGGGACCTGTGTTTGGGCTGAAGTTCACTACACAGTGAACAGTCTGTGATTGTTACTTATATGAATGGGGTGAACATTTCATAACGTCCTAAATTTCGGGAGTGGGTTTAAGTATGGTCACACCTATGTTAAAATACTAAGTAGACACCTGAGGACTTCAACAGCCTAGTCATACGTGCACACGAACAGATGATAAGAGTGATCTCTGAGGAGACTTTTGGCCCATCCAAGGGCCCTTGCACCATCTCCAAGAGGAGGTGGACCTCGAGTTGGGCCCAGTCCCTCTGAGACACTTGCTGTCTCACAGAAGGACACCGGCTCCTCCCCCAGATCAGAGCATCCGGTCCACCAGCTGCTCCTACCTGGCAAAATGCCACAGCTGCCCCCAGGCACCCAGGGAGGCGACCTCGACCTCACCCCCGCCCGCTCCCTACCAAAATCCTGGCAGAGGGAAGCGTGACTGAGGGAGGACTTCGTGAAGGTCATCCATGGCCCCAGGTATTCTAAAATCAGCCCCTGGACCACAGAAGGCCAGCAGAACGACGTGCAGCTGTGCTACCCTCTGAAAATCTGCTTTCTCTGACTGGTATGGGGGCGACTACACACCGGTTTTCTCCTGGTCAGGAGCCCCCCAGGCTGCCGCGCAGGGTCCCAGCGGCCACCACCTGCTCTCTGTCTCCAGCCCTGGGGAGGCTCTGATCTGAGCTCTGAGCTGACGGACCCTGACGGGCCTCTTTCAGTCACTTAGGGCGTGACACTGCTCCAGGGGAGACCCAGTCCTCTCCCCGTCCCCTCCATCTCTGGTGTCAGAGAGCCCAGCGAGCCACTAGGACATCCTCAGCAGTAGGACATTTAAACCATCTCTGGAAGAGCTCCTTTCCACTTCTTCAGAGACAGATTTACCAAGACTCCTCCGCTTCTCTTTCCGGAACTCACCCACTCATCTGGTCGAGTGGGAGCACATATTTATGAAGGGCGTTCTGTGCACCAAACACTGTGCTAGGGGGTGAGACCCCCCCCCAGAAGTTTGCATTCATGCAAACTGTAGGGGTTCACTCCCAAGAAGCATGACAGCAAGATCTGGAAGTGGGCCATGGCCACCACTCCTGGCTCTGATCCCAGCTGCTGACCTTGGACAGGTCACCCTCTCTAGGCTTTCTCTTTTTTCTTAATTTATTTATTTTTAGAGAGAGGAAAGGGAGGGAGAAAGAGAGGGAGAGAAACATCAATGGGTGGTTGCCTCTCACGTGCCCCTCACTGGGGACCTGGCCCGCAACCCAGGCAGGTGCCCTGACTGGGGCTCGAACCTGTGACCCTTTGGTTTGCAGGCCAGTGCTCAGTCCACTGAGCCACACCAGCCAGGGTCACCCTCTCTTGGCTTCAGTGACCTACTCTGGAACCGGGGGTCACAACGCCTCCTTCACAGAGTTAGGAGCATTAAATGACATCATGGATGGCGAGGGCCTAGTGAAGGGCCTCGGGATAAAAAGAACTAACCTGACTAAGCGCCTGCTGCAGGGCAGGGAGCTGCACGCGTCGTAGGTACTGATGCTATCCCCGCCGTACAGCAGAAGCAGCTGAGGCCCAGAGGATGCAGGCCCGGGGTCATGCCACCACTAAAAGGCAGCTGCTGGGCTGGCGCCTGGGCGGCGTGACTCCAACCCCACGGGCTCTCCTGCGTCTCCTGAGCCGCAGCGGCCCTCAAGTGTTTGCATTCTCCTCCCTCCCTTTCCTCCACTTGACACACTTTCTCTCTCCTCCCCAGCGTGGGCTTACAGAAGAGGCGTGGAAGAGACGCCTGACCTGGCCTGTAACCACTCAGTTCCTCCTGCCTTCCCCTTCACCAGGACTGGCAACGCAATGCCCAGCCCCCAGAGAATCCGGCCGTGATTGACAGCCCAGTGACCTGCAAACCCCATCTGCTCCCGGCCTCTGAGCAGAACCTCACGGAAATTCACGGCAGAGGAGGAACTTCTCCACTCTAAAGGCCACGAAGAACATCCTGCAGGCTCCCTCTGGGACCCACGTTCTGAAGCTCAAGTTCATAAACAGTCCAGGTGGAGAAAGCAGACACGAGCTGTTTTCCATCAAGGAGATACATGGAGCAGGTTCTGGATGACCATAACTGCTAACTCTTTAGGACCACGTGACACAGAGTGTAGCCGGAGACCTTGTGAAAATGAAGAGTCTTTGGACTCGCCCCAGCCCTGCTGAATCAGAATCCCCATTTTAATCCCATTCACGGGCCCGCTGCCATGCGAGGAGTGCGGGTTTCGGGAGAGGGGCGAGGGACACACAGAAGGAGCCGGAGAACGGATGCCGTCCCCACTGCCCGGTGATGGGAGCAGACGCATTCTGGGTGGGCACAGTGACTGGTGAGCAAGACGTACAGCAGAGACAGGGGTCTTTCAGGAAAAATCAACAATTAAAAAAACTTGCACAGCCAAATTAGGTTTGTAGACAATGTAAAAAGTGAGATGTACTGGCCTATCTCCTGAGGATACTAGCGCGATCACAGAACTCCTGGCTGTACTTCCCAGTATGTGCCTCTACTGATGGCTTTGTCACATCGTATTAACGTTACATGTGTCTCTCTCCTGTGGACTGTGAGCTTTCCGAGGATAAGGAGTGCATACAAATGATCTTCTGGAGGGCGGGCCCCTTGCAGTACAGGCTTTCCTCGCTAGGTGAGTGTTCTAGGAACCCATCTGGATCAGTGCACCAGAGGGTGTTGTTGTGAGAGGCTGTGTTTGGCTTCAGTGAATTTTTTTTTGAAGACTCTTTCAACACATCTGCCCATTTCACCATGGGAGATTTGCGAGGGCACCTGCCCACAGGTGCACCTGCCCTGCACCTGCACCTGCCCACTGTGTTCAGCAGGTTTTGACCCAAAACAGCATGAACCCCGTGCCCCACCCTCCCTATTCACCAGATCTTGCTCACAGCGACTTATTTTGTTTCCCCAGATGAAAAAAGTCCTCAAAGGGAAACATTCTGCCGATGTGGAAGAGGTGAAACAGAAAACGGCAGAAGCACTGAAAGGCACCAACATCGATGAGTTCGAAAACTGTTTTGAACCGTGGAAAAAACATCCCGATAGGTGTACTGCATTAAATGGAGAGAACTTTGAAGGTGACTGAAGTTTAAACATGTAAGAATGAATACACACTTTTTAATAAATAAATTCTGGTTCTATTCAGGTCGCCCCTCATAGTAATTCTCATTGCATTCCCAAAGGCAGATAGAGAATAGTCTAAAGAAATGAGTGGACAAGACTGTTCAGAAATGACAAAATAAGGACCCTCTGAAGTCCTCTCTTCAATAAAGGCAGTAGAAACTAGTCAACGTTTTCAGAGCTCTGGAAATTAACCAAAGTCTTGGAATAACCCTGGAGTATTTATTCAAGGGAAACCGCTGAATCTCAGTAGCAATAGCAACCATTGCTGCATTCTAACTTGCCATCGTCCCATTTCCCCTTCCCCAGCCCCACGATAGCCTTGAAAACTAATGGTCCCGCAAATTCAAGTGAGAACCAGCAGTGCAGCAGCCTCTGGAGGGCACACAGCGGGGTGGCAGGGCCTTCGAGCCCAGTTCCCTGATAGCCGCCTTTTCTCGATCTGTTTAGCAGCTCCCTGCAAAATCCCCTTTTCAGGGCTTGTCTTCCTGTGCCCGAACTCAAAGCCTGGCCAGCGGGAGCAGTTTTTTTTCTGAGAGGATTCTGTTGACAACACTCAGTGGATATCGTTAAACCTTGCAGCTGACCATGGTGGCAATAACAGTTGGGGGAAACGATAAGCCAGACAAAAGCCTAAAAGAAACACCTGGGCCCAAGGGGCTCCTGGGAATCGGGAGCCAAGCACACATGCAGGATGCGCACATGCCAGGGATGGCCTGGGAAGACCCGAGCTGTCACTGCTGGCTTGTTCGGAAGCTCTGAACAAGCAGGAAGTGAAGACCACAGCAGAGGACAGAGAGCCTGCTTAAGCATGAAGGCGCACCCCCAACTCCCACAGAGAGCTTCTCGGCAGAGACGGGGAGGATTGAAGGAAATCCCTGCCGATCACTAACTGACTACTAAAAGGTACCTGAAGACAAAAGTAGTCACTCGTAAAAAAACAGGTTTTACAAAATTAATTCGGAAAACTCACTAAAATAACAAACGCCACCACCACCAACAATAAAACTGCAAAACAATGAACGCTGGTGGCATCTGTTATCTAGAGTTGCCACATTCTATTATTTAAAATGTCTAGTGGCCAGTAAAAGAAATAGGAACCATGCAACGAAAGCATTGCTCACACACAGAAACAAACAAATAAAAACAGTCAATAGAAATTGCCCTTGAGGAAGGCTACTACCACGATCACAGAGCTGATAGCTACACCTTCACAGTGGATGCCTCTGCTTGGGGAGCCCAGATGCAAGACTTACTAGACCAGGATGTTGAGTCTGCTATTTTAAATATATCCTAAGATCTAACAGAAACTGCATGTAAAGAAATCAAGGAAAATATGAGAACAATGTCTCACCATATAGAGAATATCAAAAGAGAATATATGTACCCAAACCAGGTAAAGGCATCAAAAGAAAACTGCAGATCAATATCCATCTGAATATAGATACAAAATACCTCGCCAAAATAGTAGCAGGCTGAACCCAGTGGCAAATGAAAGAGATTATATATGACCTAGTGGGACTTATCTCAGTAACAGAGTTGGTTCAAGATAAGCAATCAGCCAATGAAATACACAATACTGATAAAATAAAGGACAAAAAACCCCTGTGTGATCATCTCAATAGACACAGAAAAAAACGTTTGACAAAATCTAACACCTCTGGGGAAAAAAATTCAACTAGAAATAGAAGGGAACTTCCTTAATCTAATAAAAGGTATCCACACAAAAAAAACCCCCACAAAACAGCTAACAACATACATAATGAATAGTAAAAAAATTAATTCCTCCCCACCCCAAGTAAGGAACCAAATGTTGTCTCTTTACCGCTTCTACCAACACTACTGAACGTTCAACCTGGGATGGTTAGGGGAGGAAAAGAAAGAAAAGGCATTGGAATTGAAAGGAAGAATTAAACTATTTGCAAATGACATGATCTTATATATAGAAAATCCCAAAGAATCCACTAAAAAAAAATCAGAATAAATGAGTTCAGCACAATTACAGAGTACAAGCTCAATATCCAAAAATCAATTATATTTCTACATGCAAAATCAACAGACAATCTGAAAATTAAATTAAGAACAGAATTCTATTTAGTGTAGCATCAGAAAGAATAAAACACTTAGAAATAAGTTTAATAGAATAAGTTCAATACGTGTGCATGGAAAACTCTTGCACATGATTAAAGTTATTTTTTAAAAATTTAACTAAATGTTCAGACATCCACGCCCATGGACTAGGAGACAGCATTATTAAGGTTAAAACTACTCTCCAAACTAATTTACAGATGCAGTGCAATCCCTATCAAATTTCTACCTGCCTTTCTTTCTTTGTTTTTTGCAGAATTTGACAAGCTGACGAGCTGAAACCACCTCGCTCTATGCTGACCTGTTTTCTCAGTTTTCTTCTCCGACTTCTCAGGTGGGCTTCGAATATAATGAGCAGGTCGCACCAAGCGTAGGCTGATACGTACTATAGATTTCCTCCCATCTGAACTTCGGGGAGAGAAGCGCTCTGTCACCCTTTCCCACAGGAGTAAGAATATCCATTCACTGAACAACTATTATTTACTGGACGTGCCCCATGTGTCCAACATTGCTCTTGTGGCTATGCAGCCATGAACAGAGCAGGCAAAAGTTCCCTCCTTTTTAGGAGCTTCCATTCCGGTGGGAATGTAAGCAATTAAAAAAGGAGCAATCAATGCACATTGTGCCAGATTGTGAGAGGTGCTATACAGAATGATTAGGCTAGATCAAAGGGAAAGAGTGAGAGTATCTGGCGGTGGGGGGTGGGGGAAGGGGGGAGGGGGCGGGCACGAAGTGTACTTGAGAGTCGGTGACTGGCGTAAGCACTATCTGGAAAATTGTTTCTAATAACGAGGAAGACTTTTAATCTGTGATATTTTCTTGCTTCTCACCACGGGATGCCCCCCGGCCTACTCCCATCCTTGCTAAACTGGCAGCTAAAATGAAATGTTATTTCCTTGGAGGCTTCACAGCTCTTCGTGAGTCCATTTCTGCCGTGGTCCATCAAAACTTCCATCCATCAATTCGCCATCCAACCCTCCATCCACCCATCTAATTTTATATTCAGCCTCTCACTCATTATTTCATTCTTTTATTATTAAGACACAATTCACATGCCATAAAAGTCATTTCCATTGGTTTTTAATATATTCTCAAAGTTGAGCAACCATCGCCACTATTTCCAGAACATTCCATCACCCCCAAAAGAAAACCTATATGAACTCACCATTCCCAACAGCCCTAAAATGTAAATCTCTCCTAAGGGGGTCAGAGGCAGACAAGGGCCTGGGGCCTAGGAGTAGGCATGCAATCCAGCTCTGGATCTGGGTTGAGATAACTAGGGAGTGGGGCTGGGCTGTCCGGAAACCACTGATCCCTGCTGATGTATTTATTTATCCGTCTTCTCCCTGAAGACTGCGTCACCCTCTCCTTTTCATTGCTGTGCTCCCCAGCGCAGCCACCTTCACACACGGCTGCCTCTCTGCCCCAGTCAAGGCTGCCCTGCCTGCCTCCCCCAGCAGGCTCAGCTTTGCTAAACGACCTGCACAGTCCCATCACTCCCAGCTGTCTCCTTCTCGCTGGGCGGATAGGCCCGTGCCCCCGCAAGCATTCTCCGCCCGGCGGTCCACATCCGCACCCTAAGCTCTGCAGCAGCCTTCCCAAATGGCGGCGGATGTTCTGAAGCTCGGAGAGAAAGGCAACAGGCGGATCCCTCTGCTTCCTGCAGAGGAGAGGCGAGCGGCAGGATGTGTGGGTGGCCAGCACAGCGGGGACCCAGCTGGCAGGAGCTGATGTGACTGGGTGAACAGGGAAGAGCACATTGGTGATGATCTTGGGGGTGGGGGGCGGGGTCAAAGCAGACCTCGCTGAGGCACGGGGCAGCTTCCTGTTCCCAGCCTTCACCTGCACGACCCCTGGAGGCCAGTGTCAACACTCTGCTTCGGGAGTGGGCTGCTCTACTTGGCTGCACTTCAGCCACAGAATGAAACTCCTCTCCCACAGCACCAGGGCTGGGACTAGACAGCTTCTCTGTGCCACGCCCTGTGCGAAGGACAGGACGCACTCATGGAGCAGGTGACAAAGCACCAGCATACAGGGAGCTCGCTGTCTCACCTAGTGTGTGAGATAGCGGACAGGCAGACAGATCGATACAGTGTGCTTTGTGGCATGACAGGTCTGAGTCCTCAATGGGGGTGTCGATGAAGGCTTCTTTGGGGAAGTAACCTCTGAACCGAGGGGTTCAGGATGACCAGGTGGGGGAAGGGCACCTGGGCAGTGGGCACACTGCAGGTATGGAGACAGGGACCAGCAGGCTGCATCCAGCGATGGGACATCTTGCAGCTGTCTTATATAATGATCTGCTCTTGAGATTAGAGACAGGTATTAAGGAGGGTGGAGGCAAAAAACGAAAGGCACTGTAGCAGCCCCTTTGACCCCGTGGAGCTGCCACGCCAGCCTTGGACAGGCTACGTCCACACTACCTGTACACGGGGGAAGAGCACACATCTACCTTGTTGCCTGGGTTTTCTGTTTTATACAGCAGAACCTAACCCTAACTGAAAAACACCAACGCTCGGCATTGACTGAGTTCTCACTATGGATGACTGGCTCAGTCCTGTGGATGAACTGACTCATTTAATTCAGTAATGACCCTGTGAGTGGGCAGAATCATTGTCCCCATTTTAGTCAAGGGACCTGAAGCGCTGCGGTCTGAGTAATGTCCCCAGACTCCGCAATTACTAGGAGGAACATCTGGCGTGAATCTTCTATGCGATCCCCAAGCTGATGCTCCCTCACTCTCCGGCCTCCACCGAGCTGCAGCTGAGCTGGCTTCATGCCCTCATCCGGCAGGTCTGGCGCTGACCCTCCTGCTACTTCAGATGGCGACTGGGGGCCACTCGGCCTGGACGCTCCAGCTCTCACAGCTGGGTCCTGGGCCTGGCACCCGCCTGGGAACCATCTGCTTGTAGGCAGTGACCTTAGGGTGTTCTCGCTGGGCCCTCCCAAGAGCTGGCTTCTGGGGGCGGGAACCCACCTCCAGGCCCAGTGCTCTGATTCCCACAGAAGGGCTGATCTGATGCTGACCCATCCATACCAGTTCCCTGAGGAGGGGCTGCCCCAAGGGCGCTGACCCAGCGAGCTGCTGCTCACGATGACTCCCAAATGGCCAGAGCTGGGGCTGGTTGAGCCAGCCAATTACCCCAAATGGCCCGAGGCAGATGGAGCCAGAAGTCCACCTGAGTAGACTGTAAGTGTTAAACCACCATGAGGTTTAAAGAAAATCTTGTTGATGAAACCAAAAGAGACAAGTGACTGCAGAGGCCAAGAACAGAGGGTAAAGTGCAGTGGGAAGGAGGAAGTGGCCCCAGGAACCATGCAGGAGACAGGGCTTGTGTCTCCCTTTCATTGGGTCCTGGGGATGTGGTGGCCCTCTAAATAGGTGAGAGCAGCAGCCTCGGAGCTCAGCTGGCCTAGAGGGACACCTGCGTCTTCATCTTGGCCTTCCCGTGCTGACATCTCGCTTTGCCTGTGCCCGGAGACTGCCTGCTGCCTTGGACATTAAGAATGGTCTCTTTTCTCTGGGGTTGGAGGTTTAATAGGCACCCTGTACAAACAATCAGACCAGTATAGGCCTGCCTGAGACAATTTCGATGGAGGCAGGGAGCACGGGTGTTTCGGAAACAGAGAGATAGGCCATCTTGAAGAAGGTAGTGGGGGTAGGGGACTAAACTCAGGGTGTGGGGACAGAAGGTATCTGGAGGGGAAGTGTGTACTAGGCAGAGGGAGCAGCGCGTGCTAGTGCACGGAGGCCAGAAGGAAGGTGGCCCCCTTGGAGAACTGCAAACAGTTAAGGATGGCTAACATATCGAATTTGAGGTTGGGGGGCGGGGTACCCAGACACACTGATTCAGAATGTCTGGAAGGGAAGTCTGCAGATTTTTAACATTTTATTTACTCTTTATTTTCATTAAAATTGTTTTCAAATGAAAAATACATTTATGTGGCCCAGAGTCCACTTGGGTATAGAATAAAACCTCTCCCCTACTCCGCTGTTTCAACAACTGTCCCCATTGCTGCAGGCGACCTCTGCTTCTAGCTCTTACATCGTCCTCCAGACGTGTTCTGCGCAGACACAAGAAAAATATGCACGTGTTTTTTCTCCCCAAATTGTTTCCCACACAAATGTTACCTACTGCACACCTTCTTACAGTTCATTTTCATCCCGTGGAAAGTGGTTCCGGAGTGTTCATATTCCCATGGAAGCTAGACCCAGAGAGATTCTGGGTGATGTCCAGGGTTCAGACCCCTTGGGGGAGGCTGGTTATTTTATCTGTCTGCTGGGCCAGCAGGCATTCCTGGAAAATTCCGATTGGATGGACCAAGGGTATGAATGAATAAATAAATAAATGAGGTGGGAGAAGAAAAACATGCATTTTGAAATATGATAAGGATGAAAAGGGGAAGGGAGGCGCCTATTAATATTTACCCTGGGAGGCATCTTGCTCCGAGATCTGAGAAACGGCATGTCCTCGCTTGGGAAAATGGAATATAATTAGGGAGGGGCCCTGGCGTACGCCTGCAGGTCCCCATGGCCTCCTCCAGAATTGGGCACACAAGTTTTTAAAAGTCTTGGTCCAACAATACTTTCCTGCCTCTCTGAGAAATGAAGCCATTTAAATTCTGTTTACAAGGTCATGGAATCGAGCCCAAGGCCAGGCCATGATGGAAACGATTTCTCTGTTGGCAGAGGGGATGCTGGCTGAGAAAGGCCAGGTGCCTTCTTCCTCTGCCTTCTCAGAACTCCCTCCGTCCCAGCACCTACAAGCCCCAGATTGTCTGTGGTCGTGTCTGCTTCCCCAGCCAACGGGAAGCCCTCTGCGGGCAGGGACCGCATTGCATCCATGATCTCCTATGCACGCCTGCGACGTGATCACACACCGGGTGACCCGAGTCCTGCTACAGTGGGGGGCTGGGGGGATGGCGCGACTTGAAAGAACATGTCTGTGAAGGGAAGGAAAGAAAAAGAAAGGAAAGACAAGAACAGACTGTGGCTTGTTCCACCATGGAGAAAGTGACACAGCTTCCTGCGTTTTTCCTTCCCAACAGGGAAAGCCCTCTGGTGCCAGTTCATGTGGTTCAGTGTTGGAAGCAGCGGCTACCTGCAGGACAGAGCGCCCTGCTGAGAGGTAAGAATGCATAGATCTGTGCCACGATTTCTATTTTTGCTCCCAGTAGGAAGGGCTATTTCGGTCTCAACTTTGCAGGGTTGCGGGAGGCAGGCACACTGCAGACTCTCGGTCTGTCAGAGAGTGGCAGGTTTTAAAAATGGGTACCTGCTGAGAGGTGTCCCAAAAAGCCTTTTAGGGGCTTAAGATGGCAGTGGGGAGACAGGAACTCAGGACACATCAGCGCTTGGCATCGTGACCCCATAGCGGTAACATAACCCGTCTCATGTCCAGGCAGGCAGGGGAGTGCTGTGGTTTCCGGAACTACCCAGGGGATTCGTCCCACTCACCATACACACAGACAGATCTCCTGGGGACCCCACCCCCGACACTGTGTTTTAAACTGAAGCTCAAGGAAAAATGGCCATGGACAGGGAATCCCACCTACTGGACCTTGAATGGAAAATCTCCACCAGGACCTCAGTGGCCTCTGTCGGTGGGGGCTCGGGATTGGCAGCACCTCTGACCTAGTGTGGGGACCAAAGAGGACGTGAACAAGCACTTTGTCACCTGGAAAGCATCTGGGCGGTGATAATGATTCTCATTTACTTGCTGCTATAACAAGGTATTAAGCAGCCAAAGAAGAGAGAGAATCGTTGCCAGCTTAGCCATTTTTCCATCCAACGTTGCTAGAGAGAAGGCTCATGGCCATCCCAGTGCTTAGCAAGTCAGACTAAATGGGGATGGGCTTCGTTGGTCTCCCCTTCTTTCTACACACGTTGTGTCCCTCTGATATCCAAACTCTCCCTCCGGACACACCCCCACCCAGACACGCCCCCTGGTGTCCAGGTACCCAGTGGCTGCCCCAGTTTCTAGTGAACCCCAAGCCCACAGCCCAGGCTTTCAGCCTTCCCGCCCATCATCCTGTGCTTGTCTTACACGCTGCTTCCTCCCTGGGGCGGGTAAACACAGATCTCCTGCTTAAGCACCAGAGAAGGCTCCCTGTTTCCTGATGCGGAAACTCTGAATTTCCTCTCCAGGCTTCCAGGCCTCCAAAACCAACCCTTTGAATCAGTCTACCCACCCCAAAACACCCCACTCCAGTCTGGCCAGCACCCCCTACTTGATACAAAACGGTCCCTGTTCCTTCCAGCCTCCTTTCCACCCTCCCTACCGGCCACACCTTCTCTGGCCCCCAGGTCCTCAGCCAGCTGGATCTGCCTCAATTCCATCTTCATCGGGAGCCTTCCCTGGCTGCTGAGTCCTCCCCGTGCAATTTACTCCCATCCCTTACATGGTGACAGGCCCATAATTAAGCAATTCATTAAAGAAGCATTTCCTGGCCACCTAGTACTAAGTGACAAAAGGGCCAACTGAGAGAGGTGGCGATTACATGGGAATGTTGAATGGAGGTTTTCTTGGTGACGGATAGGGCTAGGAAGGTACGGAAAATGAAGGAATCGAAGAGGACTCCCCAGTTTCTGGCTTGATGACTGGGTGACGGTGCCATTCACTGAGATGGCGACACAGAAATGGGGATGCAAATCAGTTCCCACGGGGACCCTTTGAGCCCGAGGCTGCTGTGAAGCACTCAGCGTCCAGTGGAAAGTTGGCTGTGTCTCAGAGCTCACGAACTCTCTCATTGAGAAAACCCACAAGTGAGCCTACAAATTAGAGCAAAAGGTAGTGAGTGCAATAAACAGGGTGGAAACAGAGAGCCCAGAGAAAGAGCAAATGCCCAGGATGTCCGGAGACTTGCAGAGGAGGCAACGCTTGAGCTGGGCCTTGAAGGACTAGTTCAGGCTTGACGTGGGAATGGAAGGGACGAGAGATTCCGGGGTGAAGGAGCAGCATGAGGCGTAAATGAGAACAGGGTGTTCCAGAGGTGGTGTGCTGGACAAAGTGGTGGGACAACAGTGTATGTGAAGGAACCCACAGCAGTGGAGCCAGGGCAGGCGAAAGGGCTGCAGAACAGCCCATGGGCCAAACCCGGCCCAGAGATGTGCTTGACTCAGTCTCCAAAGTTAGGAGTTGGGTACAGCACACCGAAATGCAGACTTCCCTCTGCTACTGAAAGAGAACAGAGGACCTGACTCTCATTCGCGCACGAGCCTATGGTCAGTGGGGGAGGGGCTCTCCTTACACAGCCATGGGCTTTCTGGTTTACCACATTCCTCATGCTGCTACTCTTGATATCATCCACCTGGTCCTGGTTGGCATTTGAGACTTGACCTACTGCCATGGCTGGAAAACAATGCCAAGGAGTTTGCACTGATTTCTGAGAGCAATGAATGCAAAGCTGCTGAAGGCAAGAATGGTCATGGTGGGCAAATGACGGAGACACAGACACAAGGTCATTTGCTCTGAGGCCCTTCTCCTGACAGGGTTGACCCAAGGCTGGCCCTCAATAGACACATCAGACCATTCTCTGGACTTCCAGTTTCCCAGGACACAGCCTCCCTCCCTCTCCTGCCCCTTCAAATCCATTTGTAACGATGCTGTGCCCCTGGTATGGAGTCAGAATGCCTCTATTTAATTAGACCAGGGAATTCGCCTGCCCCAAGACCCTCAGCATAGAGGTACTTTGGCCCATGGCTGCCTGGACATCCAGACATGTCTGTCTCTGTCCAGAAGGCAGTGGGCCATGCTGCTCGGGAGAACCTATTGAATTATATATCCCAATCTCCAGGCGCCCTGCTGGGAAGTCATGCATGCTGGGAAATTTATGATGGCTAGAAGAAGAAAAAGACTCAGGCTCAAAATACTCCATGCCTGAGCTACCCATCACCCACAGCCAGCAGCATGAAAAAGCCCAAGAGCGAGGCAGGCGGGCCTGAATATTCTTTCAGCAGAGACCTGGTCGATCCACGGAATTTAAACCTAGAAGGGAAGCAGGTGAGATGAGCACCTGCAGCTCCATGAGGCATCTTCATGCTTATGGCCTCCACGGAGCCAACGATGACCAAGTGCTCACTGACCCCACCTTTCCTTTGTACCTCCTGTGTGTCTCCCATAGGTGCCTCCGTTCCTGTCCTCAAAGACCTCACACTCGATCAAGACACTAAACAAGTACGTGCAACGCAATGTGAAAGAATGCTGATTGAGATATTTACTCGGTATCACGGTGGCATGCTTTCAAAACTTTGCTGGAGGATTATGGAGACTTCCTGGAGGAAGACACACTTGAGCTGAATCTTGAAGGATGAGTGGGAATTAGCCAAGAAGCTGAGAGGAGGAGCATTCAGGAAGACAGAGCAGTTGTATCAGAGTGGAGGGTCTTTGGGGCCACTGAGAATTGGGCTCCTGTCCTAGATCCATCCTTTACCAGCGAGGGGGTCATGCATATGTTACTTAATCTCTCCAGGCCGCAGTGTTCTGAAGTCCAAAATGCAGACAATATAAGTAGCTCCTACAGGGCTATTGAGAGTGGCACTGACCAATACAGTTGCTTTGGCCCCTTGTGTCTAGTTAAATGTAGATTAACTAACATTGAATAAAATTCAAAATCCAGCTTGTTATTCAAAATAGTCACAATACAAATGCTCAATAGCCATTTGGGCAAATGACAATGTGGATTATAAAACTTTGCCAGAAAGTGGACAGTACTGATTTAGAAGATACGACTTCTGGGTATAAAAGACACTGGTCAATAGAGATGGCACACAAAAGTGTTCAATAACAAAATATATAATAATACTATTACATTACTACAATACATACATAATCATAATTTGCACAGGCTAAGAGCAGTGTTTCTAAAAGTGTGAAATGGAGAAAAGAGGAACAGGTTGTTGCGATACAGATCAGGAAGAATTCACACCAGCTGGGAAATAAAGCAATGGGGGAGGGAGGGGCAAGAGAAAAGGGGGCGGGCAGGTGGGCAGGCGAGGGTGCTGGGTTTCTCTGCCCGTTCCCCAAACCACGCCTCCTCTCGCAGTGCCTGGGAGGCTGACCTCTGCAGACCGGACATTCCCCTCCAGGCTCCCTGGCCGGCTGCCTTCTGGTGAGGTCTGGCTAATGGGAGTGAGACATACACCAGAAGCCAATTTGCACAATGAACGATGGCCGGAAGCAAGGGATAAATGGAACCAGCTGTGACATGCAACAAAGATGAAGTTCTAAAAAGACACCGGCTCCTTCAGTCCCATTTATTCCTAGGTACGACCACAAACTGATTCACAACAACCCCCATGAACCCCTCTGTTCCTGAGATAAGGCCACTGGCCCAGGTCACAAATTCTGGCCAATCCCTGTCCAGACCATGCCTACTGACTTATGCCCTAAAACCTTCCTCTGACTGGCCCCTGCCAAAAACCTGACAAGTACCTTCCCTAAGGTCTCGCCTTTGAGATCATTTTGACATTCTGATTCAGGGCTGCTGTTTCTTGCTCCTCACATTTAATAAACCCAGCTTGGTTTATTGCACCAGTCCTCCCTGCTGGAGGGGCTTCAGCGGGGAGGCACTGGCAGGAGCCAGGAGGGCAGACGGGGGCTGTGCCTTCCTCACTCTGCACCCAGCTTCAACCCTGGCTGTGGCAGTAGCTGTACCCCCAACCGAACTATAGCTTTTGCTTGGTGGCCCCCACTTTACAAGCTCAAGTAACACACTATCCTCCCCCTTTGTCCCTTCAGCTGGGGGTGCTAATGGCTTTTGAAGCTACTAGCCTCTGGGTGACTCATTATTCCTAATTTGTGCCCTTAACCCTGACTGTGATGTACACAATATCCTTTCATTAAACAGTATTTTCAGGCTGAGTTTCCTGATGACAGATACCGCAAGGTGCTATTTATTGTCAAACCACGTGCTGAGCTCCCTTTGCTGGGTTGTTGCCTTAAATGCTCACAACAGCCACCCAACCCCGTTTTGCAGATGAGGAAACCGACTCAAAGTTGAGTGACACAACCAAGGCCACGCCAATCAAAGAACAGAGCAGAAACATGTACGTTTCCAATTCCAGTCTCTGTGTTCTTTCTACTACTTTACATGGAACGCAGGCGTGGGCGATTGAAAAATGGCTCTTTCCTTTCCTCAGATGAGTGTTTTGTTGGCTGCTGGAGTTGTTCTCAGCATGCTGGGTTTTGTTTTTGGTTTCCTTTCTCTCCCAGTCCTGGTAATACTTTCCATTAAGCTTTCACAGCTTCCCCTCAGGAACTGACATATTTCTCTTGCTGCCTCTAAGCAGCAGCCAGGCAAAGGGATCGTTTCTTCTCCTTGCAGATCCCTGACCGTCCATCGCAACGCCAGCCAGGCCCCGGCAGACGCTAGTGCCCTGGGACCCAGAGCCGCAGAGGCCACTCGGTGACTTCCAGGAGGGTGGGGCGCCACCTGGGAGCCTCGAGTGGGTCTTTCTACCCAATACACAAATCTGCTTCCAGCTGAGTGTACACAGGTCTGGCACAGCCAAATAACAACTATACAAGCACACCGGAATGTATGCCAAAGAGAAATTACTACAGGAATCAGACAAGCAAGAAATAGCGTGAATTAGAAGTTAGCTTAAAGGGTAACAAAATCTTCCTAGCTAGATGGAACGGGTAACCTCAGAAAGATGGAGCAGGGGTCGGGCAGAGGTGTCTCATGAGTGACGTCCCTTAGTTATGTATGCATATGATGGAATATTACATGGTTTCATGAAGGCAGATCCTTGACACCATCCCTTTATATTTTGAGCTGGGAGGTGGTAGAAGAATCTGCAAAGAGTCCATGTAATTCTAGATGGACATAAACCAAGACAGGATACAAAGTGGCTTAGAGATTGTGGAAGCCTTGGTCAGTGACACTGATTTGATACACGGCTCACAGAATGTGTGGGGAAGGTTGGACCCTGTTATACTTGTAGCTAAAGCTGATCCAGACACCTTGCCATGGACTATTCCTTACCAATCAATGTTGGAGCATACAAGCATGGAATTAAAGAGGCAAAACAATGGAACCCAAGTCTGTGGCACCTTGGAAGCAAATATAGGATTTAGGCGGGTGATAACTCCTGAGCAGGGTAAGCAAGCGGCCACAGGACTCCGGACTGTGCAGGACCTGTGTTGAACAGTGACACCATGTGGCAATGGGAAGTTACAGAAAGAGCGGACTGCGTAGACTCCTCATCCCACCCCCACCCCACCCCACCCCAACTCCCCCGCCATCCCCAGGGACAATTAAGAGAGGACAGATTCCTCTTTGAACTAGTAAACCACTTGAGATTGTAGCAAATTCCAGAGGGAGCTTCCAGTCTTCCAGCTAATGAGTAATAAACTGGGGAGGTAGACGTGAAGTAGGTTGTAGCGCTCACTCCGGGAAACCTAGGGCTTAGTTCTAGGCGTATCGTTCCCTCTGTGTGACCTGGACTAAATCACTTTACTTCTCTGGGTTTACGCATCTCGTCTTTAAAACATCCCTTCCAGATTCAACACGCCTCAGGGGACCATAAGCTCCGTAACAACAGCGCCAATGTTTTGCTGAGTCCCCGGAGTCCAGTGGAAGGCACAAAGCACTCACTTATAAATACTTGTTTAATTGAATTGAATTAATGATCTCAAGCATGATCTAATTCTTAATAAGTTTAGCCTTGAGGTAAATGCAAGAAAAGGAAAATCAGCTTCTAGCCAGGATATTGGGCACTAAAGGAGTCACAATAGTGCTGAGTGTGAGGGAGAGGGCTGAGACGCATCCATCCTTTCATCTTCTCCTCTTTCCTGACTTAGTAACCTTTAGGGGAATTTTAGTGTCAGACATTCGTGAGCATGGAAAGAGAAAAATATATAATCTCATCCAGAAGCACTTTAAACTATTTAAAAGTCAAATAATTCTATCATCTAAAAGTACAGAGGGAATCTCAATATGCAAAACACTTTTAGTCAAAGCTATTCTGATTGGTGGTGTAAGAAGGGAGAAGCCTCTGCAATTGGTGGCATGAGAAGGGGTGGGCCTCTGTGGTTCACAGTGTGAAGAGAGGGGTCTTTGTGATTGGCAGGGTAAGAAGGGGAGGGGCCTCTGTGATGATTGGCAGGGTACAAAGGCAGGGGCCTCCTTCCTTCTTCCCAGTCAGGGAGGCTGAATCAGCCTGAAGAACGCTTTGGATTCTGCTGAACAGTCAGAACACTGTTCTTCTAAAGCAAGCCTTAAGTCTTACAGCTAAGGAAATGGAAGATCAGAGAGATGATGTGACTCTTGGGGAGTCACAAAGATCCCTTAGGGTTCTCTTTATGCTCCCTGATGATAGGAAAGCCTCAGCCAGCCTCTTTTCTTCCTGGTCCAGCTGGTTCTTCCCATGAGAGCCTGTGTCCTTCCCTGTCCCCTTGAGGATGGTGACATCTGCCTCCTGTCCCAGAAACGCGCACTAAGGCTTCCTGAGGCTCCCTGGGAGTTTTCAGGCCCACAGGGAGCCCTAGGCAGGAGGATGTAAGAATGAGGAAAGGCAAGACATCTCTAGGGAACTCAAAAGAAGCAGGTCCAGGTTTCTGGTTGAATAAAAATACAGCTGAGCTCTGTGGCTGCACTTGGCTTTGAGCCTGGGTCCTCCCCTTCCTCTATGGCCTCCTGGGTCTCTGGGCTTTCTGTTTTATCAGTAGCTCCAACTGCAGTCCGGCCCTGGACCAGCCACTCCCGTGAGGAAGACAGCAGACAAGAGGTGACTCAGCGTCCACAGTGACAAGCACCGTGGGAGGGAGAGGGGGTGCATGAGGGCTGCAGGACCACAGAGAAGGGGACGACGGACTCCCCCTGTGGAAGGACTGGACGAGGGACCTGGCTCTGGAGGCACAGTAACTAGGGACGGGTGAGAAGGCATGTCCGTGAACAATGCAGTAACAGGGAGAAAAGCAGAGTTCTCAAAGCTATTCACTCAGGATTCCTGGGCGGGGGCGGGGGGGGCACACAGGAGGCAGGTGTGCAATGCAGGCACTGCAGTTCAGGGACTGCCCGTGTGTATTTTCGTGGTCACTATTATTTACCATCGATGAGAGTACAATAACCACTATGGGTGACATTCACTCAGTGCTCACAATGGGGTGGGCTCGGTGATGGATGTGGTCTCCTTGCTCACATGTCACTTACATTTCACAAGCTCACGACATAGCATGTTACCATTCCCACTTTACAGACAGAGCCGGAGGCCCCCCGCTAGTAAGGGGCAGAACCAGGGTTCTAGACCAGGTCTATCCGCCTTGTTAGCTGCGTCGTCTCCTTTGCTCATTCATTCATTCATTCCACAAATCTACATTACTCTATGCGAGGCGCTGTGTTTTATGTGGATTCCTGACATTCGACTCAGAGGCAAATTTCCAGGGCACAGCCACTGCACGGGGCCGTGTGCACACCGGCCGAGCCGTGTGAGCTGTAGCAAGCAATTCGGCTTCCCTTCAGGACGGGCGCCCCAAACCTGCCTGCCTTGCAGCTGTGCCCCCAGAAGCAAAGCCAATTTCCAGTATCACTGCCAGGCAAACTGCAACACCAGGTAGCAAGAACCACACACAAGACATCTGACTCACCGTTTTCCAGCTAAAGGAATGAATTGGTAACTGGGTAACAAGGGTTTTGCAAACAAAGAAGTGAACCAAAGGAGTCTCAGACAACAGCACAAACCCACATTCTTTCTGACCGCCAAGTCTTGAAGCAGGCCCTCCGTCTGCCAGAGCACTCCAGGCTGTGAAACATTGAACTTGGAACGGCCCCAGGAACTTTCCAGAGCTTCCCAAATGCTGGTTGGTCAGATACCCCATCACCATCTCTGCCTTACCCAGGTACAACCCCTACTAATAACGACTTGAAATTTTCTAAATCAACTTTCTTTTCCAAGTAAATCTAATTACAGCATAAGAAAAGGAAACTCGATATCACGACCTTTATTAGGAAAGCCAGACCCCCTCACATAAATGAGTTACTATATAAAAAAAATGTGCTGGCCCCAGAGTGTTATGAGGTTCAAAGCAATTTGAAAACTAAGGCAATGAATCTGCATGGTCCCCTGTGTGGGGGGAGGATTCGGAGTGGCCGGGCTGGCCACTGGACCTCGTGAGCTCACCGAGGATTCCTCGTCCTGCCGACCCGCTGCTTGGTGGCTGACTGTCCTCATTTACTGGCTGCCTCTCTGTCTGCACAGCTGTGCACCCTCAGGCTCGGCTCGGTCTAACCTAACAACCCCCCAGCGCCCGCTCACTGCGGGTTTCTCCACGTCCGAGCATGACCCCACCTCCAGGGCCTCCCACGGCCCTTTCTCTCTGGTCTCCATAAGGAGTTCTGGGTTGAGGGGCAAAGTCACCATGGTGAGGGGCTGGGATAGAGGCATTTATGTGAGGACTAGGGGTGCTGGGAGGTGAACCCCACTGCCTGGATTGGACGTGTGTTCCTGTAACTGACTGGTGTGAGGAGGGGCATATCCCTCCACGCCCACCCCCACAAAGGGCAGGGAGGTGGGCTGGGCATCACAGGCTTCACAGCTGAACATCAGACGAGGCAGTGAGTCTGCTTCCTCATTTCTGCATTAGGGACTTGGGGTGACTCGGGCAGGGGAGCCAGGAAGGGGCATCCATCCAGAAAGCCCGTCTAAAGGGAAGACCCAGAATGTTTAGAAAAACAGAGTACTAAAAGTAGCCTTGTCCTCAAACAAAGCTAGCTCTTGGGTACCTTTAATAATCAAAACAGAAGGGTACAAGAATTGTGACCCGTATAACAGGAACTGCTGGCGGGGGGTGGAACAGAAAACAATACACGAGAAGAAGCCCCAGTCACATGAAATTCACTTTATGGGGAAGGAGCATCAGAAACGAGCGAGAAAAAGACTAACCCCGTAAATATATTCCAACGCAATTGGCAACATTAGATAGTTCCTCCACTCCCAACACCAGCATAATGCTGAAGTCCTAACAGAGGGCAGGATGTTTGAGAGAAGTCTTAAAGAACGAGCAGGATCGCGTCAGATGAGCAAGCCAGGCAACAACAAATTCACAGCAGGCAAAGAAGATAAGGGCGCGCAATGCAAGGCGCGCGAGAGGAGAACATGTTAAGACATTTGTGAGAAATTGGAGAGACGGAGCACAGGATTCCAGGAGAGGGGCCGGAAGGGAAGAGGCCCACGAAGGTAAATTGGGGTTCGTTAGGGATGTCCGATGCTGTCCTGCGAGCTGTGGAGAGCCAACTGTGGAATGAGTTTAAGCAGATGAGAGACGGGGTCAGGGTCGTCATTCCAGAAGCTCACTTAGTTGACAACGTAGAGCAGAGACGGAGAAGTGGAGAAGTGCGTATCACTTGTTGGAATGTAGTGGAAGTACGGGCTAGGGGCAGCAGGGGCGCAGGACTGGACAGCGGCCTGGGCAGTGGGACCAGCCAGACTCACGGTTACCTGGAGGAGGCAGGGTGTGAGCGAGAAGGTAAGGAGGACGTCTGGGTTTCTGGTTGGTGGCAGTAGAGGGCCACCGATGGGGACAAGGGATTCAGGAGGCAGGAGGGATCACGGCTGGGAAACATGTATGTGACACACGGCTGAAGGGGCTGGGCTGTGACCCCAGCGGGGAGTAAAAGCTCATATGCTCAAGGGGGTTGACCGGTGCAATGTACGTCTTAAAAGAAAAGTTGTTTTTTTTCTCCTGGCTCACTTTCCTTTGGGGTCTTTTGGGTGGTGACACAGGTTCTCTTCTGCAGGTAGTGTCTTCCAGTTTCCTCGGGTTGGAGGACAACCGAGGACTCACAACAGCTCGGCCCCTGTTTGTTTTCCCTCTCACAAGGGCACACGTCCTTCCTTTTTCTTCTGCGCAAACTGTTCCTGTGCAATTAGCTAATTTCTCCCTGAAGTCGCATCCTTCACTTTAATAAGAGGGAAATGAGGCCGCTCTATGTATTACCAAACTTCATTGCAGGCTGAGATTGAATTAAAACTAACAGAAGTTCCTCTCACGTGTCACAGGTCATCGGTCGATGATTCAATCTTCTGGGGGGGGGGGACTGTCTCAAAATAGCCTAATGGCAGCTCAATGAAATTTTTGAGACGTCTATAATTTTGGAAACTTTTATAGAAGCATTTTTACTGACAACAGCCCTGGGACAGAGAATCTGCTCCAGGCTTTGAACATGTGAATTACTGAGTGTTTCTTTGCTTACTTTCCTTTCCTGGATGTTGGTGGCATTTTAAAAGACTGCGTTTATCCCCAGATGAGGCAGAGCGATTAATAGGTCCTTTTCATCCAAACTTCATGATTTCAGCAGTTCATTCTGAAATAAACTCTCTCAGCCTCATCTGCTACTGAAGGATTATATTTCAAAGCTCAGCTCACTGAATCTGCCTTGAAAGTCTCTAACTTTTCTTCTGAATCACTCTGACTGTTAAACTACTCACCACCTCAAGGAGTCGGTTGTTAGGAAGGACCTGAGAAACAGGGGTTAAGACAAAAGTTCTACAGTCAGGACAGGTTCGAACCCTGGCTCTGCCCACTCCCGAGTTCTGTGATTTGGGGGCCAGTTCCCCATGTCCTCAGGACTCTGATTCCTCATTTGCAAAGTGGGGAGCTCAAAGTTGCCTTCGACAGGGGCCACTGGGAGGCTGGGCGAGTGATCCCGGGGGAAGACTAGTGCAGCATCCAGCCCAGAGGCAATGTTCAGTATCGTACATGGACACAGGACATTGTGCAGCCTGGGGTCACACACTGCCGCAGGCTAGCTGTGTGACCTCGGGTAAGGCACCCACCCTCTCTGAACCTCAGCTACCACAATATTAAAGTAGCAAGAGGAGCGGAATGGACGTGATGCATGCAGTCACTGGCCCAATTTGCTGAGGGCCTGTGCTGTGTGGGACGTGGCACTGCGTGCTATAGAAGCATCGCTGACCCTGAGTTGATAGCTCCCAGAAATCCTGGGCTATTGTCTTTAAGGATATCTAGACCCCCTGACCTTGGAGAGGGGCCTTGGATTGGCAGGAGAAACATTAGGGTGTGAGTGCAGGAGGCTGCCGAGGGCTGGAGGTGCAAACAGATGAATGCTAACAACTAAGGAGAAAGGTTTCAGGAAGACTTAATTATATATAACAAGATAGAACTAGGAGCCCTAAGATGCCCCTGAGAAGTCAAGGTCTGGAGTTGTCCCAGGCCATGCAGAACCAGGGAAATGAGAGAAAGGGGCACGTTAAAGGGATGACGCGATTTCTTCCTTTAAGCCAGTATTAGGAAGTATGACAGCAGCCTGAGTCACTTCTGCACCGCAGGCTGCACAGGTCACAGACTGCTGGGTGCACTGAGGCTCAGAGAGATGGGTCGCTTGTTCAAGCTCAAGATCACACAGCTGACATGACAGAAATGGGTCCCTGGGTCTGTCTAACTTTTTCTATTGGACATTTTTCTCCCCAAACCCAGGAAACTAAAAATATGAAATCACAGAGTAAGCCCCCTCATGGGGGAGAGTCTTGAACATCCCATCAGATTGCGGGAGTCGGGGGCTTCCTTCCGAAGCCATGGCTACGCGGTGAGGCCTGTCTATTGGTGGGCTTGTTTTCATCCTGCGCCGTGGACTCCCTGAGGACAGGGCCCTTGTTCTCATTCATCTTGTGTCCCAGCACCCAGCAGGCTCAGTACTTATTTGTCCAGTGTGCTGAAAGAATAAATCAACACACAGGCGCCTCAAAAACATGCCTGCGGTCCGAGCAGGGAACAGGCAGCTTTGTCACCGATCTGAGACAGGCTGCTCGGGACTGCAAACCCCTGTGGGTGGTCTGACCCTGGTCTGGCGGCCCGCTGAGCGCCCACCGTGAAGCAGCTGCCCTGCCCGGAGGTGACGGATGACGGCTCCGGGTCCCTCTGGACTCCCTTGTCCTCTCGCGCTCGTCTATAATCCTTGGATCACTGACGCAGCATGATGTAATGGGCTTTCCATCGCTCTAATGGTCTGGCCTGTCAGGGTGGATTTATCACGACACACGCAGGGACACGGGGCCTGCTCAGGACTCTGCGATGCAGACTTACAGCAAACGAAGAGCTTACTCAGGCCAACCTCAGTCTTACCTTCGCAGCTCCCCAGAAATGAGCACGCCCCACCCCCACAGCACCCATGGCGGTCCGACGTAGACACCTTCTTAAACTGTATGTGGAATGAATAAACAAAATAAAAAATGAATAAATGCCTGCTGTGATTTCTAATGAACTTCCAAAAATTGGAAAGCTGTCAATTTTGAAAGGACAATCCTTTAAAAAATTAATATACTGGGTGGGGCAAAAGTAGGTTTACCATTGTATGTGAAACAGACTTTATTCCTGTATTATTATATATGGATTATTGTATTATTTTCCATATAAACAACTGTAAACCTATGATTTCCCCACCCTGAATGGCTGGATTTATAATGTCCTCATGTTCAATCACTAAGAATGTGGGCTCCTAAGTCCAAATGTTAAGGTGTTATCCCTGGCACTGTCACTACAGGTGACCTTCGACAAGCAGCTGAATTCTCAGACCTCAGTTTACTGTCTGCTAAAGTGGGGGTGACAATGCCCATGTGCAGAGAGCTGAGGCAAGGGACCCCTGAGATGCACAGAGGTCAGGAGCATCATCCTCACATCTCCCCTGAACGTCGACAGGAAGGGCATTCCCCACCTGCGTGTTTCACAGATGAAGCAACTGAGGTTCCGAGAGATCACATCATTTGCCCAAGGTCACTGTGCCACCCAAACCCAGGCCCTCTGGCTCACCACGGTCCACCAGCCAGAGCCGCTCTCCAGTCTGAAATTTACCCACATTCTTGGTGATCCAGGTCACTCTGATTCTTGCCCACCAAATTCTGAGGGCAAATCCCACACTCTACTGGGAGGAGACGCTGGTACTCGATCTTCCAGAAGGAAATCTAACATATCCCGACAGCCCCAGGAGCTTAGAGCCAGAACCACTGAAGTCGCATTTGGCGCCAAGCACGAGAGGTAAACCTCAGCGAACCCACGCGCTGGTGCTACTTACCGTGGAAGAGGAAACAGATTAACGCTGGTGCTTCAGAACCTTCACAACCCACTGGGACCTCCCCCACACCTGTGGAAGCCCCTCCATCCACTTGGAACTGTGAGAACTACCTCCTCACCCAGTTCACTCTCATAAGTGGTTCAACCCTAACCCTGACCCTAACCTGGGTGGTGTTTAAAAGATAAATAAATAAGTAGATGTGCACGAGCCCTACAATGAGGTCAAATTCAAGTGCTCTAAGTTGGGACCTGGTCTTAGGGTTTTGAAAGTTCTCAGGTGATGTAAACATGAAGCCCAGGTTGAGAAGCCCTAGCGTAGGTCGTAGCTTTTAAGTGGTTGGTTGGCTTCAGACATACACTCGTCTTATTTTGCAGAGCAAATCCTCAGAATCAGCCACAGACACTCGGGGTGCCTAATATGTACTATATCATCTCCCAGACTGGTCCCCTACCCACTCCTAGGTCTTCTCAGGTTCTTAGTAGAGCCCCCCATTCTTCCATGCTAAACCCTCACTTGGGTACCACCATCTTGTTCTGCGACAACCCTGAACATGGACCACCATCATGTCCTACAGAAGCCGAGCTTTGGCACCACCATCTTGCCTATTAAACCTTGGCCATGATACCACCAGCCTGTAGAAGTCCCAGGTCTGCCATTCTCCCTCTGCTACTGCCTCCTTAAGGCCTCACCACCCCTTCCCTGTGCCACCTTGGCCCTCCCTGCTTCCATCAGCTCTCCGTCCACCCAGACCCACGTGTGCAGAAAATCTGGCTATGTTGCTTCCGACTGGACTCTGATTCCTACAGGATAAAATGCAAACTTCTCGGCATTTCCCCCGGTCTCCACAGGCCTTCGCAATCCCTCCCCACCCCCCATCTCCTCATCACATTTTTTGTGCATGTAAGCGGCTTCTCCACACTGACACCCGAGCCAAACTCATCTATCTACACTCCATTTCTGGACCACACTCATCGTCACACCTCTGCGCTTCGGCCCAGGCTCTTCTTTTCACCAAGAACATCCCCCACACCAGAGGACCAGGTGAGATTCTACTTGCTCCTTCAGATCTATTACACATGGAGAAAGAAACTTGCACCATAAAAAAGTGTCCTGGGCAGGTAGTCCCCAGAACGGCCCACCTTCCTCCCTCCCCAGCCCGGGCCAGTGAGGCCCTGGGCCAAGTCGCTTTAAGGCTGTACGGGCGCCTGCAACACTATAGGATAGGCGCTTTTACCATGCCCACACGACAGGTGCAGAGACTGGCACAGAGGGGCCGTGGTTTTTTTAAAGCACATTTTCAGGTGAAAGGCTTAGATATGGCCTCAGGGCATGCTTTGGAATATGCGAGAGGGAGAGAGAGAGGACTAAAACTCAGAGTCTGTGATGTGCCTTGGGAGGGAGGGGCTAACAACGATATCTGGCTGGTGAACAAACAATTCTCGGGGATGTATTAATTCAATAACAGAGATTTCCAATATCCAGTTCTATTGTTTGAATGTGTTTCTACAGTCACGTGCTCAGCTCAGATGCACGTGCATGGGAATCTTTAGGCAGAAGGCTTCTTCCCCATCCCTCAGACGCCAGCTCCAAGCTGTGTGGGTTTCCAGGCCTCCACACAAGCGGTTACAAACAGGCATCCTTTTGGATGTCACAACAGCCTTTGGACACAGTTGGGGATGGCCCCTCTGCGAGAGTGGAGCATCTCCAAATAATTCTGTGTCTCCATGCAGCCCACAGACAAGCACAGACCGCACCATTAAGTGGCCGCCAAGTTGAGTACCTTGGGGCCCTCTGTTTCACAGAGCAGTGACTATGTCCGTAGGACACACAGAGCCCCTCAGCGTCCCTCTGCTGGGTGTGCCTGTCCCCACGGATCCCAGGTCAGTGCAGCTCCCCCTGCCCCCAGGAAGCAAGGCAGCCACTTCCCGGGAGTCCCAGACTCCATGCCCAGCACTGAGGCCCACGCTCTCAGCTGACCACTACTACCTGCTCCCTCCCAGACTGAACCCCAACTGCATTCACATCCAGAGGGCAGGAAGGCAGAGAACAGGTGGCGTGGCCTCAGCCAAGGGGGCGTTAGGCTGGCTGGTCCAAGTTAGGGGTCTAGGAGTCTAGGGGTCTATGGCCTAGGGGCCAAACCCTGCAGACCCTTGGCCTGTCACATGTTTTTGTAAATAAGCTGCAGGGAAGACAGCCACGCCCATCCAGTTACGGACCATCTACAGCTGTTTTCATGCTGCAGTGGCAGAGCTGGGCAGCTGCGACAGAGATTGTTTGTGTGCCTGAAATACTTATTTACTATCTAGTCCTTTATATATATAAAAAAAGATTGCTGATCTCTGGTCAGCTGCAAACATCCTGACCTACAGATACTTCTCATCTAATCCTCACAAGCACCGATGGTAAGCATTGCTGTCCCCATCACAGAGTCAAGGTTAAGTAACTTGCCCAAAGTCACACGGGTACCGAGAGTGAAGTCAGGGTTTAAGCCAGGGGTCACCACTGGAGTTACAAAGATAACCAAGCCTGCCCTCGAGGCAATCCCGACCCCCTTAGGAAAAAGGGAACGGAGGGGCTATCCAAAGTTGGAGCTGAAAGAGGCCTTTGAGAGCACCCTGGGCAATCCCACACCTTATGACAAAGACACCGAGGCTGGGGCTGAGCGTGGCTTCTGCTGCAGGCTCAGTCCTTCCCAACTCCTGAGCCAATCCCAGCCAGGACCCTGAGCAGCCCAGAGCCCCCCAGCCCAGGGTCTAGAGTAAGTTAGGGTGGTCATCTGTTACCTGGGGTCTGAGATGAGCTGTGGGCTGCCTCATCAGCCACAGATCTCTGACCCTGCTGTGGGGCCCCTCCCTCAAGGATTTACGCAGCTTCTAGTCGTCAGCTCTGCTCTGACTCCAGCCTGGTAGGGTCTGAAGTCCTGGCTGGAGCCAGGCTCTCTCCTGCAGGCTGTGCATCTTTCCAAGTTGCAATTGCTACCAGGGTCCTGGCACTCGAGGAACTGGCCACCTGCAACCACGGCATCCAGTATGGTCCACCCAGCCGAGGCCCTGCAGCATGCCCCACCCTCAGAATAGACTCCCCGAAACATCATCATCCCCTGAACCAGGAATCTCTCACTTCCAACACCCTCTAAGTAGCTGGGTTTCCTGGAATCCTCTTCTCAGTCACCATGAGCCTGAACAACTTCTTTCTCTCCCGTGCCATCAGTTACACAATCCATACATTGGTGACTTCCGATCTCTCTCCTTAGTCTTGATCACTGCTGAGCTCCAGACTCATAAACTCAACTGGCTACTGGACTTCCCTACTTAGATATTTGGCCGGCACCAAAGCCAAATATGTACCTGCCTGAACTCACCAAATTGGATCCACGGTCTCTTTTCTGGGTCCTCCATCCTGTGGAAGGTTCTACCCATAGGTTCTCTCCACCTTGGAAGTCTCATAAACCAACCAACCTTGGCATGTCCCAAACTTTATTGTTCTCATCCACAACCCTATTCCTAGTCTGTTTCAGGAAATGGCGACATCATTGACCTTGTCATCTGAATCAAAAATTGGGCTTTTTCCCTAATTCCCTAACTCCTCTCTCTCCCTCACTTCTTACTTCTGCTGAGTCACTATGTCTACTGATTGCATCTCCATATTGCTAGCATTTTCCCTTTCTCACGTTCCTGCACCAGCTGAGTTGAATTTTATAACCAAGCTCAGCCGGACCATCCAGACAACCTCTGTCGCAGCCTTGCCCAGCTCCAACTCCACCACTGCTCTAAAGCAGAAGTCAAGAATGAAAACACACCTGACTGTCATTTCCTCCTTGCTGCTCACTATGGAAGCATGAGCTCCAGGTCTCAGCACCGGGGGCTCCCACGGTCTCATCCCTGACGATCTTGCCAGTCTCCTCTCCCATGGCTACTCCTGCACCAGCATTCGGTCTCTGGCAGCCACGCTGTGCTGTGGTGTCTCTGAGGATGCCATAGCGCTTCATGCCTCCATAGCTCGGCTCCTCCGTCTCCTCCTTCCTTCTACAGTGTGCTTGTAGGCATTCTCCATCTGAAGTACCCTACGCACCTTCCAATGCCACGTTTCTATGTCAGTCCAACCCCAGGCAGCCCCCCCTTGATGTCTCGTATGTCCCCATGCACATGACCTCCATCTCTGCAGTTGGCATGAGCTTCAGTCTTTGTACTTGGACTTCATTATATCCTTCATTGTATTTCCTCTTCTCAGAAAAACGACACAATTCTTGAGAGCAGGGACCTGATTTACTTATTTCTCTACCCTTAATCTCTAAGCACAATATCTCAAAAATATGTAGATAGTTGTTAATCACATTAAGTGGACAAAATGCATGAATGAGCAAATGAACAAATGCAGACACGTCTTTAGCCCTCACCTTCCCATCTAAGAGAACTCTGTCCCCTCTTACACTTTCCTTAGCCCGTTACCGTGTCTCTACAGAAGGACCAGCCTTGAGGAAAGGGGAAGGAACAGAGTTTAACGAGAGGACTCATTTCCCTTTGTATTAAGGAACCATTTATTCAGCACCTACTAAGTGCCAATATTGTGCCACATCCGTATGTTATCTCAAATCATCACATTGGCAGGATAAGGACAAGGGGCATCAGCTGCATTTCTACAGGATGAGAAAACCAAGGCGAGATGGTGACCTTTCCAGGGTCTCCCAGCTGGCAAGTGACAGCAGAGAGGGAGGGGCCCAGCTCTCCAGGCCCCAGAGCCCAGCTGCTGTCATGACAATGCGTCACCCTCCGAGCTTCCCTGTGACTGAGCTCCACTGTCATGTCATTGTTTTGTGAAGCAAAGTCAGAGGTTTCCCTGTCTGAACAAACCCAGATTAAAGTGGTATTCACCGTCCTAGATAAAAATTTTTTAAAATAAATCAGGCCAGCGTGTTCCCTGGCCGGGATCCCACTGCTTCTAGGATCGCCTCACACCACAGCTTGGTAGGCAGCAGACCGACGCCAACACCGTGACAGGCTGGCTTTCTCCAGCCTTCCCTGAGGCCCTGGAGGGATGGAGGGGGAACAGGGGCACTCTGGAGGCAAAGAGAGGGAACCCGATAATGGTGAGGGTGGCAGATAGGTTTTGAGAAATGTCTGCCACGTGGATGGAGAGGGGGTAAGTGTTGGGGGTGTGAGGAATGGGTCCCTTTTAGGCTCACACAGACCTGGGGCGTTGGTCAACACCCTTCCTCACTCAGGGCCTCAGTTTCCCTATCTGAAAAAGGAGATGGTCAGCTGGTTGTATGGGCTGGATCATGTCCCTGCCCCAATTCATATGTTGAAGTCCTACCCTCCAGGACCTCAGAATGTGACCATATTTAGAGACGCGGTCTTAACAGAGGTAATTCATTAAAATGAAACCACTAGGGTGGGCACTAATCCAGTCTGACCAGGGTCCTTATGAGAAGAGGAGATCAGGACACAGACCCATAAAGAGGGACGACCCTCTGAGGACAAAGGAGATGGCCATCTACAAGACAAGGAAAGGGGCCTCAGAGGGAACCACCCCTGCCATCACTTGGTCTCCAATTTCCAGCCTCCAGCACTGTGAGAAAATGCATTTCTGACGTGTAAGCCACCAAGTCTGTGGCGCTCGTCAGGCAGCCTGAGCTGACGGAAGCAGCTGGACACAACCAACACCCAGTGTCTGCTCCAGCTGTGACCTTGGGGCATCCATGCCCAATAATGTGGTCCCAGCTGAGGAGAATAGGATTATGAGAGGCCCAGAAAAACTGTTAAGACAACAAATATTTGTTGTTGTTTTTAAAGATTTTATGTATTTATTTTTATAGAGAGGGAGAAAGAGAGGGAGAGAAACATCAGTCAGTTGCCTCTAGTATGCCCCAACGGGACCAGGCCCACAAGCCTAGGCAGGTGCCTGGACTGAGAATCGAACCTGGGACCTTTTGCTTTGCAGGATGACACTCAACCAACTGAGGCAAAGGCCCCAGAAGCCCTCCACGGAATGACCAGGTGCAGAACAGTTCCTCAGGTCAAGAACTGCAGTCAGCTCCCGCCTTATGAACGACGGGCTGGTACCAACAGAGCCTGTGTCGGTCAGCCGTCTGGGACGCAGAACACACTTCCACAGACACACAGTTCACGGTGGGTCCAGGGCTCAGCACCACCCTGCAAGCTGCTGACTCTGCAGTTCAGGAATCACAGAGTGGACCTCACGGCTATGCATAAACGCATTCGGACTCAACGTGCAGACTAAACCCAACACGCCTAGGCCATGCCTGGCATATAATAAATATGCAATCCACACTCCCCTCTGCCCATCTGGGGGTTGATTCTGGCCCATAAAGCCGAACTTAGAAACATGACAGTGTAGAAGTGAGCTTTGCAAGAACACTCGCCAGGGGAGAAAACGCATCCAGCGCATGTCCCGTTTTCAGCATCCAAAAGTGTTTCTAAATCACCCTCCCATAGGAGCATGAGAAGCATCTCAGGGCTTGTAGGTGCAGCCAGGTAAGGGGATAGTGTAGCGGCAACCCTCAGGGGGTCAAAGGGTTGGAGAAACAAAGGGCTTCTGTAAACTTCTTTCTTTTCAAATCTATTGGGAACCTTCAGGGTGCTGGCGGAATGCAGGAGAAGCACTTTGCACCTTCTCACATGCCCTGTGAGGGTGGGGACGACCCTGCCTGGGGCACCCTGAAGGGGTGGGGTAGGCATGACCCCAAGGTCACATGCTAATGTGTAAGGCAGAACTGAGACTGACACCCAGATCTCTGGCTCCCCACTTCCGCTGCCCGGTGGGGAGCACGGATCCTGGAGTCGGACCGTCTGCATTTAACCCCCAGCTCTGCCACTTCCTAAGCATGTGAGTCTGGACAAGTCCATGCCTTCTTTGAGAATAAAGAAATGGAGGCCATCGTGGCCCCTACACCAGAGGGTTGCTGGTGGAGGATTTCATCTCTGAGAGCACTCAGAAGAGTGCCTGACACGCACCGTGCACCTCACCAGTGTTGCTGTCATTTGTATCGTGGCCCTTTGAGAGCCGGTGGTGTGACAGCGCTCTGCGGGCAAAGCCCAGGGCGAGGGGGAGCATGAGCAAGCACCGGCCCAGAGGGCGCCCGCCCATCCAGAACTCCCATCTGTGCACCCAGCAACACGCTGGTTGTTTGTCAGCCAATGCCCTTTCCTGTGCAGGGGACGGCGACACAGAGAAAACCAGCTGCTTCTGGCAGGAAACAGCCAGGCAGAAACTGGCTCAGGGGCGTGGGATGGCCCAAGGGGGATGGCTGGTTGCTGAGACCTCCCAGGGGTGTGGACTCCAAGGCCTTCGTCCTGTCTTCCAGGAGCTCCTAACAGGGTTTATGTAATGTTGTGGGGGGGCTAGCTTAGCAAACCTTAGCAGAAGCCAGTGCTGGGAGGGGCCACAAGGGCCCACTATTACCGGAGATGCACACTACAGGAGTGCCTGGCATATGATGGAAAGGCATCAGAATCAGAGTAGAAGGTTCTAGACTCCAGCTCCCCTCCCAGCATTAATCAGGCAGCTGTGTGGCCTTGGGCCAGTCTCATCCCTTCTCTGGGCTCCAGGAACCTCCTCTGAACAATGTATGGGCTGGACCAGAGCCTGGACCACGGCCCTCCCAGGTACGAAATGATAAATTTTTCCAAACAACAAGAATCTAGGTTTTATATTATTTTTTAACTCTTCCCCTTCATTCTCCCATTGGCTCATTTATCCATTCATTCCACCAGTTTAAATTGGGTAATACAGAGGACACTTCAGCCCTTACAAATCCTAATTGAACAAGCTTGTCCCCAGAAATGGCAGGTGCCTGGGAATTCCAGGAGCTCCCTCGGAGACCTGCTGCCATGGTCTGAATGGGCGTGTCCCCAAGTTCACAGGCTGGAACCCTAACGCACCACGTGACGGCATCTGAATTCGAGACGGTTGGCAGGTGGTTAGGTCAGGAGGGTGGAGCCCTCAGGAATGGGGTCAGTGCCCTCATCAGAGACCCCGAGAGCTGCCCCGCCCCCTTGGCCCTGTGAAGACACGAGGAGAAGCCTGCAGTCTGGAAGAGGGCCCTCACCCAACCACGCCGGCTCTCTGACCACCGACTTCCGGTCTCCCAACTGTGGGAAGTACACTTCCGTTGTTCCTCACCCACTCAGCCTGGTACTTTGTTACAGCGGCTGGAAAGGAGGAAGGCACCTGCTGACCCCTTCCTGCTGGGTGGGGTCTCCTGCATCCCAGGCACGGTGGTCATCCCTTCGCTGGTTTCTTAAAAACATCCACTGGTCAGTGGACATTTATGACTGGGGGGAGGGAGGAATTTTGGGGAAGGTTACATGACAAGCAAATGGGCCCCGTGTCCCAGCTGCCCTCTGTCACCCCATCCAATGCTTTCGAATCACCACAAAGCTCCCATTTCTCTGCCGTTGAGGCAGGGAAGCTTCCCCCGTCCCCAAAGCCCAGGCCTCCAGCCGCACCCCGACTTTGGAAATCTGAACAGGACACCTTCCACAGGCAAACTCGTAAAGACAAATCCACAGGAAGGCGTCCTCGGCAGAACAAAGTCTTCTCTGTACAGACATTCACTCTTCTGAAGGAGCAGCCGAGATTTTAGGCAACAAAACATCGTCTGCTTCATTGCACCTACACTGAGCACCTACCAAGTGCCAGGAACCAAGGAGTTCTTACTCTAGAGCTGCTCTGTCCAACCCAGTAGCCACTGGCCCCCCGTGGTTATCTAAACTTGAATTAGGTACCGTTGCATCAAACGTAACATCCACTTCCTCTGTCACACTAGCCCCACTGCCAGTGGCCAACGGTCCCGTGCCGCTAGTGGCTGCAGTACTGCGTATAGCACGGACATGGAAGATTTCCTTCACTGCAGAAAGCTCTACGGGGCAGCTCTGGTCTAGAGGAGCAGAGACAAAGGGAAGGGAAAGCTATGCCAACCAGGAGGCAATGCACCAAATGGGGTGCAGGTGTCTCCTTGTCTGAGCTCAGCAGGAATACCTAACTGCCCAATGGCCAGGGACCACTGACAGATCTTAATGGGAGAGGTATCTACCGGGGGGTTGCACAGTCAGTCTCTTTAGTCTGCAAGTCAGAGGGGAGGCCATCCCCACAGAGGAAGGCAAGTTCTCTCCATCTCGAGAGGTTCAACCCCAATTCCTCCTCTTCCCAGATGCTTCTCCCCTGAACTCCCGAGCTGTTCACCTTTGGCTCTGACCACACCCACAGACATTTGACCTGGGGTCACAATCAGGCATGCACATGTTCTGTGGTCCCTTCCAGCTGTGAGTTCCTTCTCTATCCTCAGTTCCTTCTATGGAAGTTTGAAAAATGAATGAATGAATGAGTCAGTGAACAATAAGTGAATGAAGAAATGAATGAAAGCACACACACCAGCCACTTCGACGTGGGCCGAAGCCAGACCTGGTCTCCCTGTTGTAAGCCTTTCCATTATCTGTTGAACTTGGAGAGTCTAAGGTTCTACGTCAACTGTCTGGTCACCACCTCTCCAATCTTAGAAATCTGCGCATGAAGAGACACACAGGGCTGGTCCACCTCTAACCACTCCGAGAAATGCCCGCACAAACTCGCACATGAGCCCTGCAGTCTTCACTAAACAAAAATAACACCATGAGTCACATCTCCTCCTTCTATAAATGGCAGGGTTTTGCATGCACAGAAACATCCCGGCTCTTCCACCCGGCCCCTCTTCCTCTTCTGGTTCCTTCCAGACTTCAAGGAGAAGTGTTCTTCTTGCTGTTGAAGCAAAACTCTCCTTGTGTCCTTGATCCAATCAACAACCTCCCTCTATCGCTGTCACCCCCCACCCCCATCCAATCTCTCATCCTCTCTCATCCACGGTTGGTTTTGCCAGAAATTCAGATGGAGGGTGCTGATCCTCGAGCATCTTTCTAACACGTCCTACACTCATCTGATTGCCCCGAGCTCAGACCCAAATCGTGACCCTTTCTCTCTTTCTTTTCCCCATCCAATCTTTTAAAAGAGGTACCGTGCCTTCACCACCACTCACCCTGAAATCTGACTTTATCCCCCTTCTATCCCCCTCCCCGTGCCACCACAGTTCAGATCTTGGTACCATGGATTCAGAAGGAATCATTCTTCCCGTTCTCATTACCTAACTAACTCCCTGTCAGACTTCTTAAATTCTCTCCTTCTCAAGTGTTGTTTCAGACTTGGGGTGGGGAGGTGGGACAAAGAGGACAAAAGGTGGCCACAAGCATCCTGCAGGCAGAATTTGGCCTGTGAATAAATATGATTTATTTGGTTAATAAGGCATTTGAGAATGAAAAAAACTAACATAAAGATCCAGATTTGCCCCCTCTTGTGACAAATAAGATCTGGTGATACTAGGCTTTCATTCCCACCTGGCAGTAATTAGCAGAAGTAGTGACTTCTCTGTTAAGAGAAACTAGAGCTCGTCAGTTCCCCGCAAGCCCCACTACTCCCTATTGTCTCACATTAGTCATGTCACTCATTTGCACTATCTGCCAGGGCCCTGCAGACATTTGGGTTTGTAACTGCTGGGATACAAAATTCCCACTTAGAATAACTTTTTTCCTGTGGTCATTTTACAATAAAAGTGTTTCGATGGTTTTGAAGACAGTCATAAAAATCTAAACATCATTCAACAAACTTGACCACGGACTATCTGTCATTCTTGCTCCTGAGTGACGGTTTTTCTCCGCCCCTCCACTACCTGTCACCTCCTTTTCCATCCGGAGAAGGACACCACCAGGGTGCCGCTTGTGGCTTTCTCAGGACTTCCCATGGAAAGGCTGGTTTTCTAGCTATTCCTACCACACAAGAGAGACTTCCTCCATGATTTCTGAAGCCAGGGGTGACACTCCTGGGGGACCACCACACGGCACTCTGGGTGACTTTGCTTTGCTCCTCCCGATCTGACCACATGCAGCTCTGAGTCCCACACGCTCCTCCCCTCCCCCCCTCCTCTCCTCCCCCCACGCCCCGCCCCAGAATGAATGGTCGCTGGTGCAGATCTGCTCAGCGAGGAGGACAGGAAATGAAACGAGATTTGAAGCCGAGATGCCATCCCCGTTTTTGCTGAATGAGGAAAGATATTCTGAGACGTTGCGCACGCTCTCAGTGCTTCAGTCAAGCTTGCTGCCGGCCAGTAACTGGCCTGGGCATGCGATGCTTTCAGTGGGCTCTCCAGGCCTCTCTGGGGGCGTGATCTGAGTAAGTGGGAGAGTATATTATGGGAGATACCCAGGGAGAAAGGAGGGTTCTCTCATAGTACACTGAACCCCAATGGGCAGACGATGTCCAGGCAGGGAGGGAATCTCCACTATTAGAGTATTGTACGTCAGTATCTTATTCTCTAGTAATACAAACTTAGAATTGCCTCTCACATTTGCTAAACACGTAACAAACGGCCTTCCCAGTACCTGGTGCTTGACAAATGTGAGGGTCACGAGGGCATCACGTTCAAATGCACCGCCAAAGCGAGGCCCTGCCTAGGAAGCTGTCTGCCAGGTGTCCTCGGAGGAAACGGTGGGGCTGCCCTCGCTCTTCCTGTGCGCCAGGCGCATCTGTCTGCTCCGTCAGCAGGCTCCGGGGCCTAGAATTTTCATCCACAGATCCTCTTTTGAAAGCCCTTCCTAAAAAGAGGAATTGATGAGTCCATTTTTTTATAGGCTCGTGACATTATACGGCAGGAAAAAAACAGGCATCCTAAATGAATTAATGAATTCGTTACCGAATATGATGGAAAAGGCCCGGTACTGGAAGGAGACAGATCCGGATTTGAATACAGATAATTATAACTCTCTCATGTAGCTGTCATGTGGACTAAATGAGACTGTGTGTGCAGAGCACTAATCATATTTTTAGAGCTGAAATAAGCAGCCATTTAAGGAACTTGGTGTAGGTGCCAAGCACTGTCCCGGGCACTTGCGTATTGACCTATTGACCGCTCGGGAAAACCCCCCGAAGTGCTGTGGTTACCATCCCCAGCAAGCAGATTAAGAAACTAAGTAACAGATTAAGAATGAGTACATTCCCCACAGGGGCTGGGAAATGTACTCAGCATCCCAGAGCCCATCAGAGGTGAAACCAGAGTTTGAGTCTCCAGAGCCCGGGTAACCAACACACAGCAAGCGACTTTGCTACAAGACCACACAGCATAGGCTCTAGCGCAGGGAGGAGATAACAGATGCGGTCTCTTGCATGGAGGTGAAGGATGAAGTCAAGTTCAGCGGAGCAGGAGCAAAGGAGAGCGGGGAAGAGCAGGGTGGTGGAGTCCAGCGGTGAGCAGGGGCCAGGTGCTTGGGGGCAGACTTGACGGCAGTGGGTTTCTGGAGGCTGAGGAGTGGGGAAGAGAAAATGTCCAGAGACAGAGGACATGAGGTAACCCAGAGAAAGGGGCAAGGCATGGTGTGCAATGATCCGTCTCTCAAGGACGGCCTAGCGGGCAAAACACGCAGCCCCACGTTCCCTCAGCCCCTACTCCCACGGGTGGGCTGAGCAAGGGGCACAGCGCAGTGACTCTGCCTTGCCCCGAGACTTTGGGTGAATCCCTGCTCCTCTCTGGAGATCAGGACACTGACATTTATGACCTTGAGGAGATTCAGACCAGCACTGAGCCGGAGGTCAGAGATAGACACCGGAGTTCTGGTTGACCCCAGAGTAGCTTCTCTGGTGAGTTTACAGGAGTCACTCATACCCAGCCTGCCTCCCTGCCTTAGATATACCTTCAGGATTAAAAATTTCATATATAGGACTCCCGGGGAGCCCAGCCTGGAAGGCAAACAGGTACCCAAGAAGCTGCGGAGTCTCCCACCAGCCAGCCTCACTCAACATGCACACCAGAGCCTACAAGATAAGATCAGGAAGCCTGTCCCTCCAGCTCTTGGGGGGCGATGGCTGAGGATATAGCTGCCCCCAGTTCAAAACAGCTTCTTCTTGAGAAGGGAAGCTAGTTACCCTTATGGAGACGCTGGGGAGGGAAACTCTAGCACAGGACAGGCTGGGCTAATGGGGAGGTCAGCAGTCCAGGTCAACTGGTCGGTCTTGTTTTTATACAGTTGAACTGAGCCCCTCTAGGTGGAGATGCTGGCAGCTTTGCCCTCATCTCCGACTGTCCTCTGCTGGCTAGTTCACATGTGGATGGCATCTGCCTGGCCTTTGTAGACATCTGAGTTTGCAGCCCCTGCAGGTGCCAGATTTTTAGGGATCCCTTCTGTCCCGAGAGTCCGTGGTTCTCAGAAATGAGGAATGGTGGGAAAAGCACCTGCAAATCAAGAGGCACAGATTCTAATCTGCACTTGGCCCCAACAAACAGTGTGACCCTTCGTGTATTCACAAAATATTTCGAGAGCCTGGTAAGTCCCCTTCGTTGGCTCTCCAGGCTGCCCCTCGGTGGTGCAATCCTGTGCCAGCGTGTCTGTCTGCTCGGCTCTTGTCCCCATGTTCTTTAGCGTTCTCGTGCTGGAAGAACCACGGCGAGCAGCATGGCTGTGCTCTCTCTCCTTGTGGAATTAGCTGCTAGTAGGGTGGAAAAAGGGAGAAACAAACACTGGAGCCAAGACACAACCTATCGGTCAAAAGTGACAAGTGCTGTGAGGTGAAAGGACAGGTCCCACGGCATCATCCTCATTATCCACATCATCACCATCACTATTGTCAGTGTGGTCATCACCATCATGGGCACCATCATCCTTATCACCACCATCATCACCATTGTCACTACTACCATCACTGTCACAGTCACCATCATCACATAACCACCACCATTGTCACCACTATCATTACTATCACCATCAACATCATCATCATTATCACCATTATCAGTGTCACTGATGTCAAAGATGGCCACAGCAAGGAAGATCTTTTTTAAAGGAATGATGTTTAAACTGAGACAGGAAGCAGTGGGTAAGAGTTATCCAAGTAAAAACACAGGGAAGGTATTGCAGCCTAGGGGAACAGCACATGAGGATGCTCAGAGGCAGGGAAGAGCCTGGGGCTTCCCTGAACCTCTACTTTATTTCCTGCATTGTAACTTACCTTAAAATACTACGTCATAAGTACTGTGATCTGTTTTTACAAGTTAACTTCACTCACCCTCTAGGAGAAGTGAATTCCTATTTGCAGCTTCACAGCAGGAAGCAAGGCTTTGGGGATGCTAAGCCAGGGTGTGAACTGCTTGAATTTGAAATCAACACCTGGAGAGGTGGTTACTTAGTACTTAAAATATCCCTGTGTAAATTTGCACCAGCTGAAAATTTGCACCAGCGGATTTGCTGGTTCGCATGAGGGCTGTGGAAACCGTTTTCCATGGGTGGTATTTGCATTAGAACCTGGCAAGCCCTACAATCTAGGGTCGCTGGGCTTCAGGGAAGCCCAGGGCTACCCTGTCCAGCGGAATTTCTGCAACAAGGGAAACATTCTCTGTCAGGGCAGTGTCACCAGCGATGCTGGACCTGAGAGCCCTTGGGACGTGGCTAGCCTAACACAGAAACAACATTTTTAATCGTATTCGACTTCAATTCATTTAAATGTAAATAGCCACACATGGCTAGCAGCTACCCTACTGGACAGCATAGGTCTAGAGCTGACTAATGCATCTTCCTCCCTCCCTTCATGGAAGGCCATCTGATTGGACCACAAGGCTGGCAGGTCCTGCTTCAAAATATCACTGTGTCCATCTCAGTGTAACCTTTTCTTGACTTTCCAAGCTACCAAACAGCTTGCTACACCGTTCAATTGTTTGTTTTGCTTTGTACATGCGTGATAGGTAAGGTTCCCACCTTGGAAGAATTTGTTCCTTGAGTTGCTTTCATGATGACATATCACGTGTTAACGACATTGTAGGGAGGGGACACATAGCCCTACCCACCAGGTCACACCTATCACTGACCACCAGAGGCCATTCATATTCACCAAAGGATTCCACCACTTGCAGAAGAGCTCCACTAGACTGGGTCTGTTTGCAACAGCCGCAGTTTCCTCACCCGTACAGCCAGCAGGGGGAGCTAGGCGGTCCTGAGAGCCCTTCCACTCTCCCACCCTCGAACTCACCCCAGAAACATAGCCTGACATGGCTGGAAGAGGCTCAGTGAGCCCTTGTATTTTATGGTGAGCCGATGCCCACAGAGGGGAAGTGGCCTGCCCAGGGTCAGCAAGCTGGGATTCCAGTGGCATGAGCCCAAGTTGACTGGTTCCCATTTCACATTCATGGGGTGATGGTGAAGACAACTTTATATCAAATGAGTATCTAATGAGGGGCAACCCATTCCATCATAAACGTGGACACGAGATGAGGTACACGTCTCCTTGTCTCCCAGATGGCAGGTGGCGGACCAGAAAAGGCAGCGAGAAAGAAGTCAGCCATGCCCAAGGCCTAGTCATGGACCAAGAGGGCTGTCCCAACCCTTCAATCCGGGTTGTCATAGGACTTGCTGTAGGTCACACAAGACGTGATGCACACAGAGCCTTGGGATATGCATGCACATGTGGGCACCTCCCCTCATGCCTCTGGTACCCCCTGAAAAGAGCGAGCCCTGACAAGGCCACCGGTCGGAGGACGAAGGATCCACCCTGGCCAGCCTGCCACCTGCAGTCCAAAATGGGTTCACCGGCCGAGCGGTCTCGGTGAGCCAACCCTGCCGCGCCTGCGGAGTGTGAGCCAGCCCAGCGAGGCCGGCAGGGCCCCTTTAGCCACCTGCGTGTTCATGACAAGAAAAGGTTGTCCCGAGGCCCTGGAGGCTGGAGTCAGCTGGTCACGCAGCACTGGTGGGGCTGCAGCTGACAGATGTGCGCAGAGGTGAAGGGTCTTGCCCAAGGCCACATCACTGGCCAGTGCGTACGTAGCTGGAATTTTGCCTGAAATGAGACCAGACTTCACAGACAGGGTGACTACACCACTAATCCTCTAGGGGATCCGTGCTGGAGAGTGAAGGGGGTACTGAGCACTACATTGGAATGTAATGGTTCCGATTGTGACGGATGTGAATTTAAATGCCAGATCTGTCGGCTGGCAGTGGGCACAGGGCTTCTACGCTCTGCATCTCCAACCCCTCGCTTCTACCTTGCAGGGGCTCCAAGTGACCTAAACCCCACCCTCTCAACAGAGGAATGAGGTCAGTAGTTTTAGAGTCACCACAGTGGCTGATAATTATTCAGAAGTGAATAATAAAACATTTTTAAAAAATAATTATTTGCCATGCAATGGTTTAGGTCTGTTTTCTGAATTAAGTCATTTACTCCTAACCAAACTCCCATGCACTGTGAGGGTGGCGCTATATTAACCCAGTTTTAGATGCGGAGACTCAGAAAGGTTAAGTAACTTGCCCAAGTCACAGAGCAAGGAAGGAAGTAATCTGGGATTCTTTCCCAGGCTGTGCTTCAAGGGAGTGGTTCTCACCAGAGACGGGGGGATGGGAGTGGGGACGTGGGTGAAGGGAAAATTACAACCTTCCCAAGGGACACTTAGCAAAGTCTGGAAACATTTTTAGTTGCCACAATTGAGGGGAGGGTGCTGCTGGCATTTAGTGAGTAGAGGTGAGGGATGCTACCAATGAGCCTACAATGCACAGGGAGTCCCCTCAACAAGGAACAATCCAGCTCCAACCATCAGTAGTGCTCAGGCTGGAAAACCCTGGCGATGTAAGGAACACAGAGCAAGACCCAACAAGGTGTCCAGGGCTGCTGTGATGATTACGTCCCATGCTGCCCACGGGCACCATCAGCTTTAGGGGGATGCGAAGGGCTGGCGTGTTACTTAGCTCTGCAAGTGACAGCTCTGACCACATGATGGCACTAGTAAGTAACAGCACCAGTTACATCATGTCCATGTGCTCATCTTCTCTCTTTGACTTTATTTTTCATTTTGATGGAGATGACGCTATTTTAACCTGTTAGGGCAGAAATACTCAGTGACTCACGCACATGATCTGCATAGCTGAGTTTACAAGTTTATGTCAGCTCTACCTTTAGGACTGATTTCGGTCTTTGGGGAGTCTGGGGCCCTGTGTCCACTCCCCACAGCCCTGACCCCAGCTGCACACTTGGTGTGATGTCTGAAAAATGCTGGTTTGGATTTGTGGAAGGTACGGTGGGAGAGCTGAGTACAAGAAGCAGGATTCTGACCGGCAGACCTGGAGGATGCAGAAGGCAGACAGGAAGTACGGGAGGAGAAGGAAGGAGAGGGAGGAGGGAAGGAGAAGATTTTCAAGCAGAAGGACTACCAGGAGAAAAAAAATTTGCCGGTCAGCCAGGGGCAGCTACTGGCACACAAAAAAAGGTCAAAACTGGGGAGGTGGACAAATGGGTGTTCGAATTTTGCCTTTTTCAATGACAAGGGACTTTGGGCAGAGCTGGCCATGTTTTGCAGCCTCATTTGCTCGTATGATTCGATTTAACAATACTCGCCATTATCAACTTTGGATTTTTATAGCAATGCGATGATATCATAGGCAAGAGACAACCCTGTGAACACACAACACAACCTACAGATGGTGCATTATAGAACCGTGCACCTGATACTTACATAACTTTATTAACCACGGTCACCCAATGAATTCAATAATAAATAAATAAATAGTTACGGGTGAGGTTAGCACCAGCTGTGGTCACGAGTGCGTGTTCCCTGTCTGTCTACCAGTGCCCTGGGGACTGTGACCACGTTCTTGTCTCTGCATTCCCTGCAGCACCTGGCTCAGGCCTTCGAACAGGAGAGGGCTTGAAGTTCTGGGAGATGCAGGGACTTGTCTGATTTGCCTCCTAACGCCTTGCCTGTGCCGAGCACGCACTGAACTCCCTCTGCACGAGTCCGAAGAACAGCTAAGAAGGGTCTCTACAGGAGAGGCAGCTGGCTGCCCTGTGCCCTCACAGGAGGGAACTCAGCATTCGGGTATTTGCCATTTTCAGGGCCTCCCCTCCCACAGGTAGATTCACATTAACCAAATGCAAAGAGACTGATGTATAAACCAGCATGCCCAATGAAGACTATATAGCGAGAACAACTGCCAGATAAACCAGACAATAGTTCCTTAGGTCAAGGAAGTCTATGACTGCAGATTAGCTATAACCTGGAAGTTGGCTTAGTGAGACGGGGGTCAAAACAGGAGGCATTAGTTACATTATTTGAGTGTTTCCTAGCACTGGGCTTCTAGCCAGCCTGACATTTCCATCTCTCCCACTTTTCTGGGCCTCTAGAGTGGGTGGGGTACCCCCATTACTGCCTGGTAGCCTCCGACCCGCCATTTCTCGGCAGGCAGCCTTCTGACCTGGGAGTGTGCTGTGGTGCAGGGGTTCGGTATTCCTGCAGCATGCCTAGGGCATCACCCTGACACTGTCACTGCTACCGTCTCAGGGGACAACCCCACAGGGCAAGTGGCAACAATGGCAGTACTAAAATGGTCCCATCATAGTGAGAAGCTCTAGAGGAAGAAAGAACGGACCTTTTCTTTATGTTACTTAATTAAGAACTGATCTATTTGTGGAAATGACACAAAGCACCTCTAGAAACCAGATTGAGGTCAGGGTGGTTCAGAATACTTCCCTTTCCCTCACTGCAGAGCTGTGGGCTTGGTGAGCATAAATTACTGCTATAAAAACCCCTCAAGGCCCTATGCTACCCCTGGTGCAAGGATCGCACAGCTGGTAAGAACTCTCTCCCATTTCTTGCAGGGCCTGGGGTGTCAGCCACCTCAGTGCCCCCCACCACCCCGCACCACCACAGACCGTTTGGAGAGCTGCTGCTACCCTGATGGAACTGCCAGGCATGTCCAGAGTCATCTGTTAAGGGAGAGGCCCCTGAACAGGCTGGGCCAATCATAATGCCCCACCTCTCCACGACAATGATTGGACCAGGGATTAGCATGTGACTACAAGCCTGCCAATCAGAACGCTTCCCTGGGAATTTTCAAATAAGAGTTGAAAAGGAAGCACGCAAAGCAATTAGGAGGTGAGTCTCGAGCTGGAACTGGCAGCAATAGTGTTTCCACGTTTGTGGGAAAGCTGGTTGGAAAGAATGAAGGGGGCACGCCGGGCACAGTGGGGGTGAGAGAGGGAATGCCGATGGGTTCTGAGTGTGTCTCTGGTTTCAGCTGAGCCTGCCCATCACGTGGCCCATTGTGTTGACATGAGCCAACACATTCCCTTTTGTAATTAAGCTGGTGCAAGCGAAGTTTCTGTCACTTGCAACCAAAGAGTCTAGGCTCATGGCGCTCCTAAGGAACACCCCTGGAAATGTGAGAATCAGAGTCTTCTAACTGCCCTGGTCCTGAATCTGCCTTCAGAAACCAAAGACTTCACAGATTCAGGCAGCCCTCTTGGCTCAGGGGGAAAGTGAACAGCAAAAGGCAGATGTCGCCTGGATCCCAGGAAGTCAAGAGAACAGGGTTTTGAGGGCCGGCCGCCTTTGAATGGCGCTGGGCCCTTTTATGAAGGTGATAACTCAGTACTTCTTCTCTGAACCTCAGTTTCCTCATCTGTAAAATGGGACGTCACAGGGCCCCTTCTCTACCAGGCAGGACGGATATTTTACAGACCACACACACACACACATAGCTTCCTACATTCAGGGTCTGGTCCTCTGTTACCTGAGAGCAGTCAGGTGAGCCCCAACCCTCCCCAGACTTGGTCAGATATGGGTCCATTCTGCAGAGCACTCTCTGCCCTTAGGCCTGTCCCATGGTCTGTGTTTGAGAAGAGACACGTTAGGAAGCTCCTCTGGCTCAGGACACAGCCCCATTTCCTAGTGACTGCCGCCAGAAAGAGAGTGGACACATGCCCCGCTCTGACTTCTCTGCTCCCTCCCAAACACTGCGACCTAAAGGGGAGATGCTACATAGATACTTGTTGAGTTGACTTGAGTGTTGAGTGATGGTTCAGGAACAGGATGAACTACCTGTGAGAGAGTGAGTTCCCCGTCACAAGAGGAAACACAAAAGAGGACAATGGCCACATAACAGAATTGATACAGAGAGGCAATTTAAATAGGAGTTTTAGATTGGATTGGACATGTTTTAGAATATGGTTCTGGTTTGAGGTTCTATAACCCTGTTGCTCGGGAGAAAATGAAGTAAATCCCAAACAATGTTGTCAATAACAACAGTGATAAAAGGCCCTGGGATTCTGGGAGTGGAGTCACTTGCCCAGGGAACAACAAGAACATCTTGAAAAGCATCCCTTTTTAAACCAGCAGAGGATACAGTGTTACTCACCCCGTCAGACCAGCTGGCATTAGCTTCAGTTGACTTCAAACAAAAACAACACCTACTTTTTAAAATGTCCCTGTCTTAGAGTGGGTTTCCCCACAGGAGAGCCTGAGGAATGGGCCTGGGTGGGCAGCTCTTCTGAGCAGTGACCTCAGGGAGCCAGAGTGGGGGAGGGAGTGGGCAGAGTGGAGGGGACGCCCATGTGAGCTCTGCGGCGGGGCACAGGGCCACGTTCCCCCAAGGCCCCGCAGGCGGGATCTGCCCGAACTCTCTGCGTGAGGGTCGGGAGGCGGGAGCACCTCTCGCCATCTTCTCTTCCCCGCTGCTGCAGTGGGCCCAGGGTTGTTCACTGCCCTGCACTGTGGGCTGAGCTGGCTGCAGGCCACGCAAGGTCCAGCTGCAGGTGTGAGCTGGCATCAGGCTGCCGGCAGCCACAGCTGCACCGACTGCTGAGACATGGGATGAGGGGAAGGGACGTGGGCACCACAGGCAGCCACAGCCTCAAAGCCACTGTCCTGCGTCCAGCTTCTAACCAGTCTCCGGTGCTCTGAACTCACAGCCCTGCACACTTACTGAGTCGCATTGCCACTTGTATAAGTGTCAATATCCCCACAAAAAAAAAGGAGCTTCTTGAGGTCAGCAACAAGATCTTGCTCCATGTGCAGCACCTGGCATGAAGCAGAGAGTGACCTCGCATGATGAAAGGATGAATGACAAAGTGCCATCTCCAACGGCTCCAGGACTCAGTGCCTAGCCCTTCAGAATGAGGAAAGGGACTGCGTTGAATCTGAGCTTCCTGAGAAGCATTAGACATGCAAGGTGCTTCTAAAGAACCTATTCTGGGGTCACATGGGTGTGGGGAGGCTCCAGCCTCGGATACCCTGTTTGGGAGACGCTGTGGTTCTACCGAGAACTCTGGTCAGGTCTGTTCGAGTCAGCAATGTCCCAGTTTACGGAGCCACAGCAAGCCTTTCCTCTAAAACCTCATCACCCCTAAAGCAAGCGGACTCTCCAAGAAGGCCCATGGGGTCAAGTTAGCCCACAGCTGCCTTTGGTTCCTTCCAGCTCAAAAATTCTATAATCACCACCAGCTTGTAACTAAACTGAACTCCAGACTTACTTGATCCAGGGGAAAACGCTACTCCAGAGCTCTCTAAAGGTGAGGAGGTGGTGAGCTTGCAGCCATGACTGGGGTTGTTCGAAAGAGTGGATACGCCCCGCCAAGTGCTGGCAATGTAGATGTGGAGTTCAAGTATGGGATCTGGAGGGGATCGGAGGATCTTCATTTGGGACCCACTGAGAGCCTGCGGGTGGGTATGAGCCCCTGAGAGAGATGCTAATATGTGTGGACGCATACTTTTCCTGCATAAGAATGCAGCGCTTTCACAAATTCTCAAGAGGTTGTGAGACGCCCAAAGGTAAGGCCCCCCCCGCAGACTGTGGGTGGTCCAGAGTGGAGGTGACACGTCCCTAGAAAACCCACAGCCAGACACCACGGGGCTGGATGCAGAATAATGGGGCTGAGCCATCCCTGTACATCGCTGGAATTCTGCCTCCAGTACGCTCATTAAAGAATTCTCTACACTACTCCCCTTGCGCTTGTTATCTCTTTGACCTTGGCCTTGTACGTGACCTCTCAAGCCCCTATTTCTTTATCTGTCAATTGGGAACAGCACTGTATAACTGTGCAGGTTAAAGAACACGCCAATTTAATAGTAGTGGAGACTCAACAAGACTACCCACCATTTAAAAACAAGAAAATCCTCAGTCTTTGGTTTAAACCTAAGAGGGAGACATGTTTCATCTGTGATTCAGATCAGGGAGATCCTGCTAGGCAACCCGTCGCTAATATTGTATAACTAGACCCTTGCCGATTTTTGGAACTGCCTCCAGCTCGGTGCATGGCTCGTTGTCCTTGATCTTGTATGGGCTTATCATTCATGGGGCTCTGCCAGGGACTGTCCTGCTCAGGGCTCTGGGGAAAGGGGTCTGCTCTTCTCTCAGGCTCCTCTGCTCAGGTCAAGCCATCAGCAACACCTCTACCTCGTAGCTTTACGATGACCTTTGAACACAGGGGTCTTTGGGGCCAGTTAGAGGGTTAGTGGTCTATGAGCAGTGGAATACTGGATTTCTGCTTCAGGAAGAGGGCTACCTCCTGAATCGATCACATCCTCTGGAAAGAGGCTTTGCGACCAATCCAGCTACCCTCCATGCAACAAGGTGGACAAGTTCACTATTGCTTCCTGATCACATTGGAGAAATCAGTGATAATGACGTGAAATAACAAATTATTTAGTGGCAGTATACAAAGCACCGTTATAGTTATTTCTTTTGGGGGGATTCTCCTTGGCAAACCCAGGGCAAGGCACCCACCAGCAGGGGAATGAGGTCTGATTTCCCCTGGTCCTTCCATGTCTGTGTGATGCCCCTGCTTCTCCAGGTGGAGTGCTGCACAGCCAGCCCCTGCAAGACCAGCCTCGCCATCGCCTTGGTGGTAGGAGAAGGCCTACCGTTCACACACTGCCTGTGAAAGGGCCAAGGACCTGGGTGTGAAATTTTACGTAAAGTCTTTCCCAGTCCTTCAACCCCAGGGGCAGAGTGAAGGCATTCACATCCATCCAACCCACAAAGAACTCCTGAACCCCTCTGATGGCCTTTTACATGGACCGCCCGTTCAATCTCCAGACAGGTGTCTTTGCTTAGTATCAGTTCTTTCATCAAATGCACGTTGACCACTGTGCTAGGAGAAAAAAGCAAGAAAAACATGGCACTGATGTCAAAGGGATGAAAAAGGCCACAGAGAAAGGGACCGAACCTATGTGGGGGGTTAGAGAAGGTCCACAGGACAGGGGTGTTGAACCTGAGTCCTGAGGGCATAAGACGGGGTTAAGGGCAGGACCTGGGGCTCCAGAGAGATGCTGCCACTCCCAAGTGGCTAGAAAACGCACGAATAAAACTACAGGTGATGAGCGTGGCACCTGCCTTAAAGTTGGCATGAAGACTGGACAAAATGACAGGTGAGAAAGAGAAGGCCTCCTAAAATGTCAGGGATTACTCCTGGGCCCTCACAGGCATTTGGGGTCCTCTGCAAGGGACCCTTAGCCAAAAGATTGCTCCAGAAGTAGAACAGGCAGCTCTGAAACCAAGTCAGGAAATAGCAAGTCCAAATTCATGTTTAGAGATTGCCTACTGACTTCTGGACACGTGCACTGTAACTACTTTAATCCCAACCACAGCCCATTACACAGATAAGGAAGCTGAGGAACAGGGCGATGTAGCCCCGGCTCTAGGTCGCATAGCTGATAAGCAGGGATGCTGGGCTCTGAAGTCCAGGCCCCGGCCACTCTCCAGGGGCCTCTCTTAAGCCAAGTGGTTTGGTTATAACAGAAAATGCTCAGAGAACACCCCCTTCAAAGCAGAACTCTTGGCCTCGTCTGCTATTTCACTGGATAAACCGCCATAGCCTCTTTCTCCCACGTTCCCTTAGCAAAACTCCCCCAACCTCCATGGCTGGCAGCTCAAAGCAGAGGTCTTTTAGGTCTAAATTAGGTTTTTTATGTATGTATCTTTTAAAAATCAATAGAAGACTATCCATACGCTGAAGTTCTCAGGGTGCTGACTTTCTGATCATTGTTGTGTAAATTGTGTCTTAGAACAGCAGCTCTATCAGCCTGAAATTTCTGTTGGTGGGAAATCTCTCTAATGCATAAGTTAGTAGAGGCCTTAACAGAAAACAAAATATTTAAATGGTCAACATGAATAGTAATCAAAAAAAAAATTTTAAACTTCCTTTTTCACCCAAAAAATCAGACAAGAAGGCAGTAAAACAGGATTCTCAATGATTGATGAAGAAAGTATACGCTGGTAATTACGTTTGGTAAGTGAATTCAGGCAAAATACACTTAGACCTTTAAACCGTCCATGTGCGTGTCTAAATCTAAGGCAGGATTATAGCCCAGTAAAGTCCTTCAGTATTATTTATAATAATGTAATTGAGGAAAACAGTGCCCTCTCATACTAAATGAGAAGGACTGTTATGCAACCATGAAAATTTTATTAACAAAATTATGTTAGCAAATATTAATAACATTGTAAAATACTGATGTTTTATGTAAATGAAATGAGAATTCTAAATTATGTGATGAAAACTTGAGTAAAGAAAAAATGCAAAAACACCTTCTAAAATGTTATCAGTGTTTTCTCTTTTGGGTGTCGCTTGGGTGATTTTCTTCATCAATTTTTTTTAAATTATAAAATTGCTAACGCTTCAAAAGAGACTAGTACTAATTGCATACTGCAAAAATAAGCATAATTTAAAAAACCCTCAAAATGTCCTTGCAAGCACACAACAAGATCCTTCAACGTCGTAGTTCAAGTCTACCAAAGATTCTAAATACAGGGTCTGCTATTTTCTAGGAATGTCGTGTTTTTTTACCTGTGACAAACCTTTAGTTCTTACCACTTCTCCAAATGCAAATCACACTGGAAGGACCTGCCAAAATCCCACATTGCCAAGTCGTTTCAAGACATCTACTAAGCACCTGTAACTCCTTGTGGAAACAGAAAGGAACAAGCAAAAACCATGCCCCTAAGACGTTCCAGTCAGTTGGGGGAAGGGGGCACCTAAACGAGAAACGGCAGCATGCCAGGGCAAACGGTCGGCCAGGCGTCTGCACCGCGGGTTTACTTCTGAGCAAGGCTCAGAAAGTACTGCTGGACGGAACAATCGCCGGAGTACCCTGATGCCAGAGGCAGGACATGTGAAGTAGGTTTTGAAGGGGACATGGGATTAACCGGGCAAAGACGGGACAGCATGATGAAGAAGACCCCAGGCAAGTGCCAAGGCGAGCAGCCTTAAAGGGCATGTGGTCTTCAGGTTCACAGCTGCAGGAGAACAAAGGCATTGAGATGAGAAATGACCAGAAGACCTGGGGGCTTGTGACCATAGCGATGAGACTTGCACCTTGCAGCCAGGTGGGGCACAGCGTCGATGTGGGGTTTGGAGGCTACAGTGAAGGAGAGGTAAGCAGTAGGGAACTCCATCAGGCACAGATCTGAACAGGGAAGGGGAGGCTGCAAACACACGGACCACGGCAACGCCAGGGCAGCACCTGGCAGCTAGGAGCCTCACCAGAGCCATGACTAAGTCATGCAAAGCAGTGCACAGGGTGAGGAACGGATTCTGGAGCAAGCCCATCCAGCAAAAGCTGGCCGCTTGCAGGAGAGCTAACGGGTACAGGATGCGCTGAGCATCTTATTCAAATCTCTCAAACAGTACCAAGTAGAACACTAATTTAAAGGGTATTACTAGATAAAACCCCCCAAATATGAAAAGGTTCCATGAGGTAAATGAGTTTGGGAAAGGCTAGATGAAAGGCTAAAAGTTGTTGGGCTTCTCCAAGCCTTTAAGAAGCCACTGTGTAGTACGACTCTCAAATGATGGGCAAATGTTGCCCCAAATATCATGCTATTAAACCCTTATCTTCAAAATTGATTAGTGCCCTTTGGAACACACTTTGGAAAATGTTACTGGTCCAGGTAATGTGTGTGTGTATTGGATGTGGTTTTGATAGCTCTATATATTCACATTAAAGAAAAAAAAAGAACCCAGAGTCCTTGTAATACAACATGTCAAGGAGGGTTCATCAGTGCAAGCCAATCCTAAAAAGCCACATCTCCAAAGGTGCTCACCCAGAGTGACCTTCTGATTCCACTGCCCTCTGCCACCATCTATCTGAGATGGCCTCTTTCAGCCCGCAGACTTAGCCAAGAGCCAGCCGCAGCAGCCCCAGCGCCTGGCTCCAGCATGTCCACATCATTCACTCTTGCTCTTTCCAAACCAAGTTCCAGGTCTGACCCAGTTCAACCTCCACATCCCACTGACCCCCACTGACCCCCACTGCCTCTGCCGTCTTCCTTCTTTCCACCCGTTCGGTGTCAGGTCAGGGGCTGGTGAGTCGGTCCCAGTCCAGTGCTGTTCTCCTTCATCCCTAGTTGGTCTCCTATTTAAAACCAGAATCTCTCAAAGAACCCAAACACAGACGCAATTCACTCTCTTCTTTCAAAAGTCCGCATGTGTCATTGAAGTTTGTGTACTGCGCTTGGCTGCAACGTAACGCACTTCTTCATTTGCGACTCTGATATTTGCGGAAAAAATACTGTCCCCAAATGCCATTAGTTTCAACTCCTCAATCCATCTTTCCTGACACTTAGTCAATGATGCCCTGGCTCTAATTCATCATATTGGACAGAATGCAAAAATTGAATTAAAACATTTCAGGGCAGGTAGAATACAGATTATGACACAGGATGTGGCGAACATCGTGAAAGGCAATACTGAGCACATATAATTGAAAAACATTTAAGGAGGAAACTACTTTAAAAGGAAAAGAAAAAAAATCCCAGGGTAGGTCTCTAAGTGTTGGCAACACATTTACATAACAGATAACTTCTCTTTCTGGGCTGAGCATTTCACATTAGGTAGCTACAATGGATTCCCTAGGGCTTCTCCACTGAATCTGCCTTTTCACTATGAAAAAGTTCCCTATCATCCCAATGGGAAGCCAACTATGTTTATCATCTGAGAGGGTTCTGGAAATGAAGTGGTGAGAGTGCAGGCTGGAGGGACTGCCACTCCACTTAACTATAAATCCCAGAGGGAAGATACAGGTGTGTCTGTCTTACCGTTGTGTGTCTAGGACCTAGCATGGGCCTGCTACAAAGTAGGTACTTAATATTTTATTAATGGATCCAGTAAATGGATGGGTAGGTGGGTGGGTGGGTAGACGGATGGATGGATAGCATACAGGGTCAGCATGAACTCATTATAATACTACCACAATAACAACAAATAATCACCATATAATAGTGAACACTGATAAATAGCCTAGCCACTTTTGAGGTATAGATTACTCCATTGTGTAGTAGGTACTATTATTATCCTCCTTACTTTATAGACAAAGAAACTAAGACTTGGGCTAGTAGCATGGTAAAGATCACAGAACCAGGAAGTGATTATTTCGCATTCTCCACCTTTACCAGGTGATACCAATTGATGACAATGTCAACATCAACATGATGAAGAGAATGCCAACAGGAGGGTGAGAAAGGCTATTCTAGCAGTCCTGCTACTGATTCTGTCTTATTTTTTGCTTTTTGTTTCTTTTCTGTACTCCTTCATTTAATATTGATTCCTTTTTACATCCGCAGCCAAACACAAAGACCACACAGAGCGTGAGCGTGATAAAGCACACGGAGCACTTTAATGGGTGAATGTGAGAGCTGCTCTCATTGGGCCCCATCCTTGGTGCAAAGGGCTAACATTTACTGGGCAGCCACTCTGCACTAAACTGGGTGCATTGCACATGTGAAATCACTTAATGCTTACGATAATCCCATGAGGCAGTCATTTTTCCCTACATTTATCCATAAAAAAGACAATGAGTTGGATATCTATTCACATCTTTCCTACCACAATATCTGTTTCCTGTTACTTCACAACGCAGCACTGGGGTTGCATGGGGGAAGGTGCTAGAAGTGAACACCGTGGGTTTTCAGGGTGGCTCTGCCATTTGCCAGCTGTGTGTGACCTTGAGCAAGTTACTCAGCCTGTATGTGCCTCAGCTTCCTCGGCTCTAACACAGACACGATGATAATAATAGTGCATGACTCAGGGTTTGTCAGTGGATTACTTAAGGAAATACTGGTAAAGAATGTAAACAGAATCTGGAACAAATGAAGCATTCAACGTCTGAATCCATCTGTCTAGTTAAACAAGTACCAGCCTGTCTACCTTGGGATTAATTTTATAGATAAATATAGACAGAATCAGTATCTTTATGTTAAAGCCTTTTTAATTCAAGAGCACACCAAACCTTCCCATTTGTTCTGAATTTTTGTTAATTACCTTCAGAGTAGCTTAAAGTTCTTTTCGTATAACTCTTTCACATTTCTTGTTAAAACTCTCCTTAGGAATTTTATCTTTTTTGTTACAATGGTAAATAGGTATATGGTTTCATTTTAATGTGTAGATCCATTTCTGTATATTACTTTTTGCTTTTCCACCTTAATGAATCTCTTAGTATATTTGATTTGATTTTTTCAAGTGTTCCAGGCATTAGTCACATGATCAGAAAACAGTGACAACTTTACCTCCTCTTTCTATTTTTCATACTTCCAATTCTTTTCTCTTGTAGAATCACATTGGCTAGTATCTCTAGTATAATGTTAAATAATAGCATTGACAGTCCTTTACTCTGAATGCTTCCAGTGTTTTCTCAGTAGGTACAATAATGGCTTTTGAATTAAAATAAGCTATTTTTCCAGGTAAAAAGTATACATCAATTCTAATTTTACTAAGAAAATTTTCAAGTAATATATGTTGAATTTTCCAAATGTCTTTTAAGCATCTACCAAGATGATCATGTGCTTGTCTCCTTAGATCAATTTACTAAGACAAAAAGTATTTCATCCCAAACAAATCCCATTTGATTGTGGAATAGTTTTTAAATGTATTGCTGAACTGGGCTAATATTTTACTAAAGATATTTGCCTTCATATTCATAAGTGAGAGTGGACTGAAGTTTTCTATTTCTATGTGTACAGTCTTCATTGTGTTTTTGGCATCATTGCTATGTTTGCATTTTAAAAAGAATTTGGAAGTTTTTCTTCCTTTTCTTTCTGAGCTGCACATCTTAAAGGATGAGCAGAAATTAGCCAAGGGGAGGATATTTGTGGGGATGAAAGAAAGAGATGACACTGAAGGCACAAATGTAAGAAACCCAGGTGGGTACGTAGAGAGAGCTCTGAGCCTGAGGCCACTTCACACAAAGCCTGCCACCTTCTCCCACTCAACAACTAGTGCTTGTTCAGAAGCAGCTGAATACAGTTGTTTCTCCTATATCTCGATCACAATTATTTCCTGTATTAGTAGTTTCTTCCTCCTTCAGCTAAATCATGAGATCCTTTGTTTACCCCAGAGAAGAAGTCCTTCAACTCCAGAAACACACCGGTGTATAAAGAACTGAACTAAGGTATGCCTCTCATTAAGTCATTTACGTGTTCAGTCAGTCACTCATTCGCTCAACATTTACCAAGCCCGGTGGCAAGACCTGGAAAAAGGAGACATAGCCCCTGAGCTGAACATTTCAGAGTCTGAAAAAAAAAAAGAACAAGGGTGATTCTAGTCCTGGTCTGCATGACAAATTAAGCTACTGCATGGATTTTTTTCAAGTGAAAAACAATTTCCCCACACATTTTTCTTAAACTCCCAGTGCCCGTCAGCCAAAACTCAAAGACAGAAGCAAACAAATAAGATGCATCCCTGAGATTAGCTGGAGGAAGGAGCACTCTCTGGGTTTCACACCGCTTCTGGCTGACCTCGTGCTGCGGGGTCATCTTATGCCTTCGGCTAATACCTTTTCCTCAGATAACTTGTCACAACAAAACATGCTCGCAGGTCACTGTGCTCCATCAGGACAACAGGGCTCCCGGGAACTCTGCCCCTCCCAGACATATCTGAGAATCAGAATGTGCAACTTCCTAGCACCATGTTTAAGCAGTAGCAGGCCCTTAATGCACAATGGATGGATGGATGGATGGATGGGGGAATGAATGAATGAATGAATGAGTGAGTGTATCTTGCAGAAATCTGACCCAAAGAAGGAAAAGGCACACGAAAGGGTGTCCTGTAAAGCTCTCTGTTGCCTGGCTGAAGCAGCAAGTCCCCAGGGCTCCAATGGGCCACCGCTAGGAGGGGCATCTCTTTGCCAACCACTGGCCTGCCCACTCTGGCAGGCTGTCTGAGCCATTAGAGCCCCCTGTTTCTCTCTGGCCTCAGGCAGACGCAAGGAATCAAAGGAGAGCAAAGGTGTTTGGCTGAATTAGCAGCAGAGCAATGGGGGATCCAGTTACACAGTTGGCAAGGCTGAGAACCACCCACCCCACACCAGGCCAGACGCGGGGGAGCAGAGCCCTGCCGGGAATGCCCTTCTTACTGGCAACGCTGCCGATAACAACTGTGCTAATAATAAGAGACGGCATTTCTGGAACACTCAGCGACGTCCCAGGTGCTGTGCAGAGTGCTTTCCACTGCCCAGCAAGATCAGAGTCGCCATCTCCATTCTACAGGTCAGGAAACTGAGGCGCAAAAGGGATCGTGTAAATTCTCCAAGATTACAAAGCCAGCAGTTTGCTGAGCGGGGGTCTGAGCTCCCGAGTTCAAGCCCTGAAACCGTTTACCGCTGCAGGTCTCTGTGCCCTTGCTCCGTAGCTTCTCACTGTGGCCCCTCATTTCCCAGAGGCCATCCTGCCCGCTCCCAGCAGCCATCACAAGGAGACTTGTGCAGACTGGCATCTCCCAACCAGGCCTTATCTCCCCACTCCCCCATCCTCAGTCCGACTCTCCTGGAGAGCAGGCACTGAATGACGAGGACACTCAGCAGGCCCCTCGAACATTTGCTGATGGATCATTTCCCTGGGCTCTTTTCATGTCCTGAGCCCCCTGGTGCCTCCAGAGTCTTTGGCCACTGTGTGGAATTGCAGTGTGACCTGCGGGAAATGACACTGAATCCCACAGCAGGCGCTTAACCTGGGTAAGTGACTTAATCCCGCAGAAAATTTCTCCTCACTCTAAATGGGACAAACACCCTCCCTACCTCCCAGGGTTGGAGAATTTAGGCCTGCAGCCCAGTGCAGGAGGCAGACATGTGAGCCAAAGGCTTCAACAAAGCACGGTGAAGGCAAGAAGTACAGGCAGGCAGGTGAGAGGAAGTGCAGGGGGGATGCACCAAACTAGCCTGGGCAATCAGAGAAGACTTCCTGGAGTGGGAGACACCTGTGCGGGGTCTTCAGCGATGAGCTGGAAATGGCTGGTAGGAAACAAGTGCGTTTATGGGGTACCTTCAACACACAGGCCCCCACAAAGAGCAGGATTTGTCACAGCCTAGGCCCTCTCTGAGAGCCTGCCTTGCTCTAAAGCAGGAAGAACTGTTTCCAGAGATACAGAGGCTGGCACTGGTCTGTGTGCAAAAACCAAGGCCACCCCCCAGTGAAGAAAATAAGGCCCTACTCCTTTAAGACTGGAGACGCGCAGGCTGGATCCTCCACACGCAGGGCCTCCGAAGTGCAGAGTCAGTAATTCCGGAGTAAATACCAGTCCAGGAGGCCTGGCGGTTCTTCCATCTCCCTCTGCACACAGCAAACTCATTTTGCCACTGCCCTTTTGGTGACACTGACCTGTACTCTGGTCTTGAGAGCCACTACGGTGGGGATGGGGCGGGGTGGTGACTGACATTTAAGGGATCATTCTGCACACCGTAGGTACAAAGGTAGGTACAAAGCCGGAGTCGAACCCTGGAGGAAAGGGCGGCCAGTCTTCCAGGAGCATTTAATCCCAGGTCTGCCCCCTGCCGCCAGCTCCTGCCCAGCCCCACCTGCCCCCTGGGTTGAGCCTCCTTGCTTATCTTGCATCCTGCCTTCAGCAAAACGCACGTCCCAAGCCCTGGACTGGCTTGGTCGGGCTGCCAGAATCCCCTCTGCGTCCATGTTGCTGAAGTTCCGCCCCAAAAGGGAGAAGTCCCTTTTTTGCTTACCTTACCAAGTAAGGCCCAAGACTATAGCTTAACAGTGGGCCCCCAAATCAGCCTGCCTTTGCACTGATCCCTCCTGACTCTCACTAAATGTCCTTGGGTGCTCTTCTCCACCTCCTCAGGCCTCCAGCCCCTCATCTGCAGAATGGATACCCATTAGCACCTACTTCCCCAAGGCTGCTCTGGGACTGGAGTGAGTGAAAGCACCAATGCATTTAGAACAGAGCCCGGGGGGTGGGCTCAGAGACATAGGCCACTCCCCTGCGCATGCCCTCAGGGCTCCTGGTGGATATTAGAGGCACAAAGGCACACACACTGGGGAGCCCTGCTCCTGGGAGGAGGTGCTCTCTGCACATTAATGGGTTTGAACGAGCAGGCAAAGAGATGAAGGCAAGCACAGAAAAATGAGCAAAGAGGTAGATCGCACAAAGTTGCTGTTGGTTGGGGTTCTGGACCTCTCTTTGAGGTGGAGGACCCTGTGGGTCAGCAAATGCCCACTTTCCAGGGAGACCCCCGCCCCAGTGCCCTCCTCTTCCACCAGAAAGGCTCCTCTTAGTGTGAGTACAAGAACACAAGACCCAAGCCAGGCCAACACGCAGGGCCTCCAGCGTCAGACTCAGGCACCGATGTCAGCTACCTGCAGAGTGAATGGATTTGCGGGGACCGCCCTGCAGACCTGCAGTTGGGGCAAGTCACTTAACCTCTCTGAGCCTCCATGTACTCGTCTAAATCATTGGGGCAGTAATGAAACTCCTCACACACAGGGCTGTGGTGCACATGCATGGACAGATGTACCTTAAGTGGCTAATGCAGGCTAAATAGCACATACGAGTTAAGAATGATAGCCCTGGCCGGGTGGCTCAGCTGATTGGAGCATTGTCCTATACACCAAAGGGCTGAAGGTTTGATCCTGGGTCAGGGAACATACGTGGGTTGTGGGTTCGATCCCCAGGCTGGCACAGGAGGAAGCCAACCGATGGATGTCCCTCTCTCACATAGGTATTTCTCTCTCCTCTCCCTTCCCCTCCCCTCCCCATCTCTCCACTCCTCTCCTCCTCTCTCCTCTTTCTTTTCTCCTCCCTCTCCCCCCTTAAAAATCAATAAACATATCCTCAAGTGAGGATGAAACAAAAGGATTATATAATAAAATGTCAGGAGTGACATTTGTTAAGTGTTTTCTACCCGCCCGGCCAAGACTGGGAGAACAGCTGCTGGAAACCCATTGCTCGCACCCCGGCTGCCAGGGCGATGAGCCGCCCCGCTGACCTCCTCTCCACCACGCTCACTGCTGTCAGGGTAAGTAAGGCCCAGCTCCCCATCGGGCATCAAATGCCCTCTCACGGGCTGGGCGCTGCAGCCCTCTGCTGGGTCCTTCCTGGAAACAACAGCCACACCTGCCCCCTGCATGCCTTTGCCTGGCTCAGTCCCCTTCCCTGCTCAGCCTCACCCGGCCCACTCCCTACCCGGGAATACTCGCCAGAGGTACAACTTCTGTGGTACCACAGAGTTCTGTGTCGGGGAGAGAGCCACAGAAGAGTTCCGGGCATGGAAGACTAACTGTGGATAACTGGTGAGGAGGGAGGGAACCATCTGGCCTCAAGGCACCTGATCTAGAAACAATCACTGCTTTTGCAGACGTGCCTGTACAGATGCCAGTGAGGTTGGTCCCGACCCCTCTGGGGTTTTCTGGAGGGGTTGTTATGGTCTGGGGTTTCGGTTTTGGCCCACTAGATACGCTTGTTTGCTATTAAATTTTATTTTATTGTGGTAAGAACACTCAACGTGAATTAACAGCGTTTCAGTGTGCAGTAAGTACAGAACGGCTGACTGCAGGTAATCCTGTTTAACAGAAACGCCCTGCTCGCCGATCGGTGCCTCTCCGTTTCTGCTCCCCCGACCCTGGTGACCACCATTCGGCTCTTTGGTTCTTTGAGTCTGACCATCACAGATACTTCGCATAAGGTGTTTTGGGTACAGTATTTGTCCTGCTGTGGCCGGCACATTTTGTTTAGCATAACGTCCAAAAGTTTCATCCATGTTGTCACATACTGCAGAACGGCCTTCTTTTTCAAGGCTGGATAATATTCCAGGGTGTGGGCAGACCACACGCCCTTTATCCGTGCACTTGCTGATGGACATGTGGGCCGTTTGCACATCGTGGCCACTGTGAACCGCGCTGCGAGACACAGGGGACTGCTCCTGTCTCTCCAGGATCCTGGTTCCGATTCTTTGGGGTAAATACCCAGTAGTGGGGTTGCTGGATTATATGCTAGTTCTGCTTTTAATTTCACATTTGCATATCTCTTGCCATTTGGTCAACTGCTTTTATATCCATTAGGGCATTTGATCGTCCTAGCAATCCTGCCTGGAAATCAGAGCGGATTCACCTTCTCATTCCACAAAAGAGGAATTTGAGGCTCAGTGAGGAAAAGAACAAGGACTGAACCCCCAATATCAGAGCCCCAGTCCTGTGCTCACTCCTCTACCACACGCTTGGGAGGAGCTGTGAAAGGAGAGGAAGGGAAGGAGGCGGAGCTACTGAAAAGGAGGGAGGGGAAACGAGAGGGACAGCAAGAGGGCCTAAGGAACCAAGGACCCTGATGGGGAGGCAGGGGGCAGGGCAAGGCTGGACCCTGAGTCTGCAAGCTTCCCTCACACCCCATCTCGGAGGTGCACTCTTCTGAAATCCCCAGTTTCCTTGTTTCTGTCTCTGGCTGAGATGATCGAATCCGCAGGGATGGAGATTTAGTCTGTTTCATTCATGATTCTAATCTATCCTCAGAGCAGAGCACGGTATGAAGCAAACAGCAGGTATTCAATAAAGACCCATGGAATAATCTCTGTATGTGTTACAGTAGCTCTTAGAACCAGAGTATGGGACCATTTATTTACCTCCCTGACTCAGTTTCCTTGTCTACAAAGTGGGGATAACAAGGTGAGTCACAGAGGATGGTGGCGAGGATTAAATGAAACCACTTTTCAAAAGTGCCTGGGACTCGGGAACCGGTGCCGCTGTTGGCCTCTGGTTCACGGCTTTCCAGCGCCCTCACTGTGAATGGGCCCCGGGCACAGAGCGTGACCCAGCACTTGACACAGAGGAGAAGGCAGCCGAAGCTGGGAAGGGAAAGAGAACACAGTGCCGACCCAGAGGGGCCAGAATGCGAACCCAGGTCACGCTGCCTGAGGTTCTTCTCCACCACTGCGGCCCCCAGGATTCACCCCGTCATCCCCAACGGCTGACGGGTCCCCGTTTTCTCTGTGTGACAGACCGTGCCCAGAGACGGCCCACGCCCGGCAAGGGGGGCCCTTCTGCCCCCAACCCTCCTCACATCCTTCCCAGCCCGCCGGGCCCTCGGTGTTTGCGGTCTCCTAATTACCCTGACTCGTCAGCACGGGAAACCATAACATCCACAGGCTGCTCCCTCCTATAATTTCATGTGACAGGTCCCCTCAAACAGCGAGTCCTTGCTTTTAATTGCATATTATGTTCCCTTTCTGAGGGCAGACAGCGATTTTTTCATTCAGCTAATTGTCTGAGAGACAAAGACAGGGAACGCATTGCTCCAAATTAAGTATTTGCTGGTCGCTGTTACTACGAGGCTACATTGTGTCCCCTCGATTTCCTTTATAGGAGCTCCTGAGGAAACCTTGGCTCCTTTTTTTTTTTTTAATTATTTTTTGGCTTAGCCTACCTATGATTATATAAAGGCCAACAAATCCTGGAGTTGTTTTATTACCAGCTCTGCCGACAGTCATTAAAACAATGTAAAGATGTACAGCCAAATGTTCTACTTGATAAAAAGAGGAAAAGAATACAAATAGTGTTTATTAAATGCCTACTATGTGCCCAGCACTGGCTGGGCTGGACATCAGGAAAAATCCACCCATTTCCTCTTTCTCATCCCAGAACTACGTAAGAGGTGATGATGATGATCCCCCTCTTCCCTCGATGAGAACCACAGGTCAGAGAAGGAAAACGTCTTGTGGGCGCCAGGCGCACGCTGCGTATCAGCAGAGGGGAGTCTGTAGTCCAGGGCAGTGGATGCCCAAAGCGTGGGCTGTGTCCTGGCTGCCGCTTCCAGCCTCCTTACTTACTCCAGGGGAACAAGACAAGCATCTCAATTCCTACTTTGTACATTCAAGGGGGGGACCCCGCAAAAAATCCAGAATTACCTTCTGGAGGGCAGGCCCCTTCTAAGACAGGCTTCCCCTGCTAGGTGAGTGTTCTAGGAACCCATCTGGATCAGTGTGCCAGCTGGTGTTGTTGTGAGAGGCTGCGTTCAGTTCCAGTGAATTTCTTTTAAAGACTCAACGCATTGGTCCATTTCCTGATGGGTGATTTGCGAGCGCACCTGCCCACACTGCTCTGTGTGTTTGGCAGTTTTTGATAAAAAATGGCATGACCCCTGTGTCCTACCCTCCCTATTCTCCCCATCTCGCCCCACATGACTTTTTTTTGTTTCCCTGGATGAAAAGGAGTCCTCAGAGGGAAATATTTTGCCGATGCGGAAGATGTGAAACAAAAAACAGCAGAAGCACTAAGAGGCACCAAAATCGACGCAGTCAAGGACTGTTTTGAGCAGTGGAAAAATATCTCAATAGGTGTATGGCATCAAATGGAGAGTACTTGAAGGTGATTGAAGTTTAAACCTGTAAGATTAAATACACATTATTTTTATAAATAAATTCCAGGGGGTTTTTTGGGTCCCCCCTCTGATGGTCGCCTTCTCAGACAGGAAGTGACCTTCTGACCCTGGTGGATAGAGCTGTGTGTCATAAGCCCTACAAAGCTGCCAGGACTCCCCCAAAGCAGCCCCTGAGATGAGGCCCACCTGCCTCTCAGCCTGGCCCTCTCCCCACGCTGCCCCACCCGACAGCCTCACACTGTGCCCACCCTCTGCACAGGCCCACCTCCAATGTCCCCCCCCACACACACATCTAGCCGACACACACTCACTCATACACTCACACACGAATACACACTTACACTTGCAATACACACACATACTCACACACTCATGCCTATGGCTGAAGGAATCTGAGTCGCATTCACCAGACTTCCGGCTCCGGCTTTTTTCCTGGGGAGTTAGTTCTATAGCTGAGTGAGAAAAATGCCCAGAGCAGGACTATGGGCCCATTCGACTCGCATGCACTGAACACGCACCCGGTCCAGGCAGGCGGGCCCTGTGCCTGCAGAGATGGCCCAGCCAGGGCTCTGCCCTTCCTGGGGCTGCTAGCCCTGGGTGGGGTGGAGTGGGGTGGGATGAGGGGGTCACAACATCTGGCCAAAGCTCGGCTGTAAGGAAAAATGGGCAGGGTGGGGTGGGATGAGGGGGTCACAACATCTGGCCAAAGCTCGGCTGTAAGGAAAAATGGGCAGGGTGGGGTGGGATGACGGGATCACAACATCTGGCCAAAGCTCGGCTGTAAGGAAAAATGGGCAGAGGCTAATTAATGTGCTCCTACCACAAAGAAATAATGGAAGCAGAGAGACTTGGAAGGGGGGAAGGGTGCCGTGCATCTGGCCAGAGGCTTTATACAGATTTCCCCTGAGAAGTGACCTCCCTTCTCATAGAGGTGCAGATCACGTCTGGGGTCACGGCCCGTTTGGGGTACTAGGCCCCCAGAATGTGGAGAGAGGGCCAGGACTGTGACATCGCAGGAGGACGAGAGGGCTTTCCTGCAGATGGACACTTCCCGTAGGGCTCACTCCCACTGACATCACTGTCGCCTCACAACCGAGTTCTCATTCAACGGATACCCAGTGAGCACCTACGTGCTTGGCATTATTCTGGGTGCTTGGCATTTACCGGTGAACCAAACAGCAAATGTTGGCTTCGTGGCACTGACACCAGTGGCCGCAACCGTCTGACACTTGCACGGACACTGTCCCTTTCCTTGAGCTCAGCCCCTCCGCCTACAGAGGAGGATCACAGACACCTGGAGGGCCCTGTCCATGGTCGAGCTGAGCCAAGTGCCAGAACTGCACTGAGAATCTTCTGGACATGTGGGTGGGAGCCTGCTGGGCTGGGCAGCTGGGGCCCAGGCTGGGTGAGTTTCCTCCGCTCACGGCCTCCCCTGCCTCAGCCAGGCAGAGGCTTGTCCCGACCCCATTAGCTGACAACCAATGCAGGGACACACCTCAAGGAAACGGGACACGGGACGCTGACTATAATGCATGGTTTTCAGTCTTGGCAGGTTTTTATAAAATGACAGCTTTATTGAGATATTATTCACATACCATAATATTTGCAGGATGGGGACCCGCCTCCTTGTGAAGGTCAGGCTTTGGGGAGTGAGGTGGGGAGACTGGAGGCAAGGCCCCAGGGGAAAGACAGGCCTTTGGCCTCAAGAGAGTAAGTGCGGACTCAAGCCCGAGCTGCTGAGGAATCGGGGGCAGGGGGGAGGAGATGGCGGGGGCATGCCACCCTCGGTAGGCTGGGGCCACAGGGTCAGATGGACAGCACCCAGGCCCTGTCTCTGCCACTTCTCAGCTCTGTCCACCTGGGTAAGTTACTGCCCCGCTCTGGACCTCAGTGTGCCCACCTGTAAAATGGGGCTAAGGCAAGTGCCTGCCTTGGAGGGCTGTTGGGGGGATGAACTGAGGGTCTCTACAGAGCCAAACCTGGCTCTGGGCCCAGAGCGTCATCATTCTCCCCAAAACTCTCACTCAAAACAGACAAAACCCCGTCCCCTTTTCTTCTAAGAGCCCACAACCGAAAACACTCCATGCCCAAACCATTCTTGCCTTCTTTCCCCACAAATCCAGCCACCTTCCTTTGAAGACCAGGTGTTGCCCCGTCCACGAGGACACGAGGCTGGTGGGGTGGGGAGGGAAGGGGGCGTCACAGAGGAATGCCTCCAGCTGCTGCCAAGGCAACACGGCACGCAGGGGCTGGGAAATCATACATTTTCTAATAAAAAGCAGCTTGAGCAGTGTGTTTTATTGGCAGAGTGCAGATCGTCATGGTGACAGGGCCAGGGCGGTGGGGGGGCACTGCCAGCCTGCAGGAAGCAGGGGGGTGTAGGGTGCACGGCAGAGGTCAGAGAGAGCTTCAGGCTGTGGGAGGGGCAATGCGCCCAAGAGCAGGGAGCAATAATTATGGCCCGGCACCAGGCCCACTCACTTAGCACTGTGGTGGGCAGTGTCCTGCCTCTCAGCCAGTCCTGGATGAACCCCGGGTCACGTGACAGCAACTAGTGACAGAGACTCTGTCCTTGAACAGACCACAGTCAAGCGCCTTGGAGCCCTTTCCCACCAGGCCTCGACCTTGGCCCCTGTCCAGTGTTTGGCCTGCCCAGCCCCGTCTTAGCAAAGAATGCTACTCAGTCTGTTTAGCAAGAGCCCCCCACCCTTCATAGCTGATGAAGTCCCACATTGCCCACGTTTGGTGTCTGAAGTCCTCGGTCCACCTAGAGTAAGAATCCTGTTGGGTCAGTTTAGCAAAAATCCCCTTCCCTTGATTTCTCGTAGTAATTTTCCATCCGCTGACTACCCACTCTGGCCGTAAATCCCCACCCGTCTTGGTACATTCATCTGGCACTGGGCCCAGTCTCTCTCCCCTATGGCAACGGTCCTGAATAAGGTTCCCCCTACTGTGGCATCCAATGTTGGAAGGGCCCACACTTTGTTCATCTCAGCAGCACACAGCCCCTACGTGCTGCTGACACAGAGCACAGGCAGAGGATGAGAAGAGGGGGGACGGGGCAGGGGTGGGGCAGAGAAGGAAGGGCGGCCCGTCCCTATTTCCCAACACGGGCTGGGTCAACCTCTGAGCCTTTGGCTCTGCCTTTCCCTCTGCGGGCCAAACCGTGCCTCTGCCACTTCCTGGCTGGGTGACTTTGGGTGAGCTACATAGCCTCTCTGGGCCTCAGTTTCTCCTCTGAAAAGTAAGAATGGAATGAGTGAATAGAAGGAAAGCATCTAGAGTTTTGGGGTTTAGCCCTAGCTGCAAATGGCCGTGGCGAACTCTGTCAAGCCCCCATGGCTGACAGAAGAGGCCATGAGGGGAGACTGGGAGTCACCAAGTGCTTCGGTCTCTCACCTGACAAACTGCTACGCACACTTCAAACCCCAAACCAGAGCTCACCTCCTACAAGAAGGCTTCCCTTCCCTAAGGCCTCCTCCCTGGACTCAGGAGTCTTTGCTAGGTCTGCCACCCAGCATACACTGTGTTTTATCTTCTCGCCCCTCCTCAACCCTGCGGGCTGCTGCTCCTAGCTTATCTCTGTGTACCCATCACCCAGCATTGTGTCTGGCAGGGACTGAACACCAACAGGTTTTGAAAAATGAATGAATGCAACAATAAATAAGTGATCTCCCCATGTGGGGAGCAAACACAAAGAAAGTGAACACCTTGAAGTAATGTGACAGCATCCTTGAGGCACCAGGGTGGAGACACACTCCTACAAGCATACGAGCAGAAACGAAAAGGTCGTGTCCAATGGAAGATGAAAGGACTGGGGCCCTAGGACCCTTTGGCCCAGCGCACTAAACTGTAACAGGGAATAAACGCTTTATCCTACTCTGACCAACCATAAGATAGAATGCAATGCACTAACAAAAATATTTTTAAAACTCATATATTAACGGTTCCCTTGTGAGCATGCTGTAGGCACCAGCAGCTCAGTTGGTACAAGAAACGGCCTTGACCACAAGACTTTGGCTGACACAGATCACCGGACTGCAGGAATTTGGCTGACACTGACTGGTTCCAGTATGCTGACATCAAAGATCAATACGGGGGTCAGCGAAGCACTGCTTGCACAGCCCCTGCCCTGGATCTCTTTGTTCTGCTCTCCCTCTCCCTCCCTATAAAGCCCCTGCCTGCACTGAGATGCTAAGATGGTCTTTGGGGCGGGAGTCTGCCGTCTCTTGGGTCACCAGCACCTGAATAAATCACTTTCCTTTTCCACCAGCACCTGTTTCTTAATGGAAAAAGGTTGCAACCCCAAAACTCTGTACCTGTCAGCTGGTCATTCATGTGTAAACAGCCACACGAAGGCAGAACCAGGGAGTCACTGAAGAAGTCTAGGTCCGAGGAATTTTTTTTTGATACTTGAAAGTAACTGCTAGGAAAATCGAGAACAGCATTTGTACCTTGGAAATTGCAGAATATCTCAGTTAGACTGGGTGCGAGTGCCAATTCTGCTGCTCAATGAACAGGGAGAGATCTTTAATCTCCTAACACCTCTCTTACCCATCCATACAATGGGGACACTGCCAGTGCCTACTTCACGGGGCATCTGTGAGAGTTAAACAGGATAATGCATACCCCGTGTTTGGCCTGGTGACTGGCACTGGTGGGCTGTGGTGGACACTGCGGTGTGTGTGCCACCCAGATTCCCCGTCAGGAACAAAGGACCCCTCCGCCCTCTGCAGGCGCTGGAATGCTACCAGAACACCGCAGCCAGCAGCCCTTAGAGGACTGCTGTGCCTGAAGAAAATTCCTCACCTAAGATCATACTTCTTTCCAGAGGTGGTGGTTCACAGCCAACGGCTGACCAACACAGAGGGACAAAGGCTCAGTCCCCTAGCCCCAACTCGGGATAATTCTCAAAGCTCATTCCAGCTCGAAAGATCTTAATGGTGTTGGCTAAGGCTGTCATAGGGGTTGCATAGCCACTCTACTCCCCCTCCGCTCGGTTCTGCATCCTTCTCTTCCTTTGCCCAGGGGCTAACTTCGAGACCTCTCCCTAACAAACATCCTGCAGGCTAACGCCCCTCTCAGAGTTTGCTTTCTGCAGAACCCAACCGACAAGCAAAGAGGCCTACACAGAGCGTCTGTATACCACCGTCACTTGAGAAGACCAGCCAGCCACTGGGAGGAAATGTGGGTACAATATAGCCTGTCCATCCAGAAAGAGCAGCCATTCCATTTGACACCCATTCCGAGTATGGGGACCCCCCTCCTGCCTTGAATACATCAGCCAGCACCATCATTTAAGAACTTGCAGTGTGTTTGGGTGACCAGCATCAGATTCCCACATAACATCAGGGCAGACCAAGAATTTCCACCTTGGAGTAAAAGAGGTGCAGAAGTAGGCCCACAGCAAAAAAAAAGGATATCAAAAAAAGAAACAAGGAAATATAACGTACAGAAGCATAAGATAAAACAAGACAGAGATAATGACAGGTGAGCAAACTGATAAAATACACAACTAGGTTAAACTCTCCATAAACCACTCTGAGAGGGTGAAAAAACTATAAGTCTAACGATTTACTATCTATTAGGAATACACCTAAAACAAAACTACAAAAATAAATAAATAAAACAAAGGTCTTAGGGATGGGCTTGGGGGTGGAGCAGGGAAGACATCAGACTTTTAGGGATTTCTATGTTGTTTGAAAGGTCCTTTTGGTGATTTTGATCCATATCTTGCTGGGGAAACACATTCTCCTGACTGAAATGAAAATGAACCCCTTTCATCGGAATTTAGGGGTGGTATCCAAAGCTGTTTTCAGAGGAAAATGCGTAGCCTTACTGCCATCAATATTGAAGGAGGCGAGATAAAAGTAGAGCGAGCTTTCAGTTCAATATAATCTATAAAAACATAAGAAACAGTGTAATCAATTAAAAATATACAAGCACAAATTAAGAGTAAATTTTAAGAATAAATACTAGAGCTGGTTAAATATAAACATAAAATTTTAATAGGAAGCTTTTACAACCACTAATATAGATATCCTTTTAAACTCAAAATATGTTTTGTGGTTAGCTCTGTGCTACGGCTTTTAAAAAGCTGATAAATAGATTATTTTAAAGGAAAATATAAAATACAAAATAGTTTTTAAAAAACTTCAACATAGCAGAGAGATACAATAAAAAATTGTTATTTTAAACCTTCAGAAATGGATCATGAATCATTCCTCCAGTTCTCAGGAAAAATAAAAGATCTCCCAATACATTTTGGGGAGAACAGCATCACATTGAAAAGCTAACAAAAATAAGACTAGAAAGAAAGAAAGAGCATTCTGTCAAACAGTTACAGAAGCAAAATTCCAAAATAACATCCAAGGAGGAGAATCTAGCAGCATATTAAAATATTAAAAGAACAAAACTTATTATGTCCAAGTAGGACATTATGTCCAGTAAGACCGAAAATAGTAAGGCGTTTATGCCAAGAACAGGAAAGATAGTCTGCCATTAGAAAAGTGATTTATGGGAGTCATCGCATTAATATGTCAAAGGGAAAACTCCGTGTCATTACCTCAGTAGATGCCCAATGGTGACTGACCAAGTTTGATGTCTGCTCCTGATATTTTCAAATTAGTAGCATTGAAAGAAATCCTTAACGCGGCAAACTTATTTGAAGTCAACAGGAAACATCTTAGCTCCCACTGAAAACCTAGAGATGGTCCGACTAAGACAACACAGGGAAGGCTTTGGAGAGCACGAACCCAAAGGTAAAATCCCAGGCAAAGAGCTATTTGCTAGGGTAGATTTTGCATATAACCATGTGAAACTTTTGAAGAAAAACACAAACAATAAAACTTTAAAGACAAGTGACAGTTTGAGGAAGGTATTTGAGATCTATCTGATAATTATATAATAACTTATTCTTTCTTTCTTTCAAACAATACAATCAAGCATCTACCAAGTGCCAGGCTGGGTTCCAGGCATTGTCAAAGAAAACAGACAGGATTCCTGCCTTCATGAAATAAACAGATGTGACTATTTCTGCGTGCCTGGATTTGGTGGTATCCATGTTTTTCTTTGAGATTTTATGCTTTTTGCCAAATGCCCTCTACGACTTTCAGCAAGGTGCAGTTCTCAGTCTAGGCTGTAATCTGGGTTTTCCTGGGCGGCTTAAACAAACACGCGCATTGTTTTAAAAAAATAAAATAAAATAACCTCTACCTCATACTATACACAAACAACAATTCCAGGTTGAGGCAGCCCTCCACAGAAAAGATAAGACCATGAAACTTCTAGAAGAAAATAATGGAGTTGATCTGCACAGCTTTTTCATAAGGGAAATAACTTCATCAATTTCACTGCACTAAAACTAAGAACCTTTGTTCGTAAAACAAAACAGTAGCAACAAAACCATTAGGAGAGAGAAGCGTGAAGCCACTGAGTGAGCGAAGATACCAGACACGCAAGTGCTGAAAGGCTTTCCCCCAGAACAGGGAAGGAAAACCAGGCGACCTAATGGCAGAGTGATGTGGAGACTGCAGGGCCCACTTCGCGAACTGGCTTCCCACCAAGTAAACAGTGAGTGACCTCCTGGGCCATCAGGGAAATGCGCGTTTAAGCCACAGTGACCTGCGTCCACACATCCAACCGAAAGGCCAGAATGAAAATGGTGGACCGAGTGAGGGGCTGCTGAGACCCGGTGTGGGGGGACATGTCTCCCACCCGATGGCTGGGACTCTGCAGTGGGACAACCACGTGGGAAAGCAGACGTGCCCTGCACTTGAAGGGGAACATACCCTACAACTGCACTCCTAGGTACGGACCTTGCAAAAACACATCAAGGAAGTCCCCAACAACGCTATTTGTGGTGACCCAACACCAGGACCAACCCAAATGCCCATCTGCGGTGACACCCTGGAATTCTGCAGTGACGTGCACAAATGTGGGTACAGCTCACAAACATGAGCCTGAAGGAGAGACCCTGGACACAGAATTACACTTTCACGCTGGTTTCAATGACATAAAGTCCAAAGGCAGGCAAAGGCTAACTCCGTGCTTGGCAGTGACAGAAACACAGGAAAATGACTACTGTCAAAGTCAGGGTGGTGGCTACTTTCGGGGGTGAGGGGGAGTCTGGGCTGTGAATACAAAAGGACAGGATGGCAGCTTCAAAGTCCTGGCAGTGTCCATACCTGGGGTGGTGATGCAGCTCTCCCCTGTCCGTGAATCTAGCAGCTGTACATTTGCGTTATGCGTTTTCCTTCCCAGGTGTCGTAATCACAATTACAAAGACATGAAAGCGACCGTGACAAAAACATTGATGCCTGGACCCCACCGCAGACCCGTGAAACAGAATCCAAGGTCAAGGGGTGGCACCTGCATTTTTTAAACTCTCCGAAGGGAACCTGACGCAGGGCGAGGGCCCAGAAGATGCAGAATGGGACAGCAAGCTCTCCATTCCGTGCACCTAAATGTGACTGCCACCTCCATGTCCCCTCATCTCTGTGACTGCAAGCGCCTCTCTTTGCTCCACTTACCCTCTGTGAAGTGGGCACGAAAACATTATTCCGAAGTGTGCTCCTAGGGTCACAAATGCCCGCACCCACCAAGAGTTTAGCGTGCTGTCCCGCATGGTGTAAGTCCCCAGTAAGTATCAGGCTGGCATCTTTACAGTAACGAAGCAGCAATGTGTATTTTTTAATGAGATAATGCGAAGGAAGGGGTCGACATAACTCCAAACACTTAGCAGCCTCTTTAAAAAGTGTTACTCTTGTTAACTACTTGGTTTCCACAACCTCAGAACCAATTAAGATCATCCCCAGTTGTGGAAAGCCTTTATCCTTTGGGGCGGAGGAGTGGTGGAAGGGGTGGAATTTAATTTCAGAAAATACCAAATGTCATTTAGGATCCAGAGATATGAAGCAGTTGTGGGAGTTTTGTAGGTTCCCCAGAGACAAAACCTAGATCCTTTTCCCGATGAGTCCAGCAGTGGCGGCAGCGTCCCCGGGGGTGGTGACAGGCTCATTTGCTCTGGTGCTCAGAAGCCAGCCCTGCAGAGAGTGGTACCAGAAGACCAGATCTTAGGCATTCCCTCCACCTTTCCCTGGCTGGGGGACTTGGTTGGGGCCAGGCACATGCCCCCTGCAAGCCTCAGTGTCCGAGTCTGTGAAATGGAGAGGGCGACAAAGGCAGCCCTGTCACCTGTCCTCGAGATGTTTTGGTGAGGCTGCACTGAGATCAGGGATACAAAGCCCCGGACACACACTATGTGCTGAGCTAAAAAGTGCTTTATGCCCCCCGTGGCCAGCAGGTGTCTGGGGAATGACGGGATAAAACAAATTCTGCAGGCTGACCCGAATTACAGGAGCCAGTGGAGCTAAAACAAACACCACCCAACTGCTCACCGAGGGAAAACAGAGATAGAAACATCCTTCCCTACTGGCCTACAGCAGCCAGAAGACAGAAACACCTTCCCCTCACACAGCAGGAGACTCACAAGCAGCTGCCCCAGACCCTTGCTTTCCAACCCCCTGGAGACTCCGTCTGAGCCCAAGGCCGGCCAGCCTCGGGACCACGCTGTGCGGCCCGCAGTCTCCCCGACGATTGTAACTGCTTCCCCTACAGATGCTCACGGCGCTGTCTTGGAAACCGCCTCCTGTGCTCGGAGAGGGTGGGTGGGCACACGGGGTGTTTTCTGGAGCCAGAAAAAGGAAGATGATAATCCAGTCTAAAGCCCCCACCGCATGCATTCTCTGACAGGGACGTGCGAACAAGGAGTGCGTCCATGTACCACACCTGGGGGGGGGCGCTTTTGTGGGTGCATGGAAGGCTATCTCTGACCACTGCGGACTTCAGTCACCCTCAGCTTCCCCCCTGGAGAAACATAGCTGGTTCTGGCGTAATTCCTCAGACCTGAATCAAGTCCCTTTCTCTCCACGGAGAACAGTGGCTCTTCAGTGTGTGGGTCAATTTTATCGACCCGTCTCCAGGGCCAACTCTCTGGCATTCATCTTTTGTTCCTGAGGTGGGTTAAAATTTTCCAGAGGAGAATTTACCATCTTTCTGGTGATCTTCAAAACAGAGGCTCCCGGCTGGCCCCCCAGGCCTGTCCATGGCCCGTCCCCTACGACCTCAACTGCTGCCACTCAGCCTTGAGCTGACTCTGCTGTCCCTCAACAGCGCCGGGCACGCCGCCACCCCAGGGCCTTTGCACCAGCTGTGCCCTTGGCCCAGAGGTTCTTCTTTCACAGGGCCCACCCCTTCATCTCCCTGGACTCCTTATTCAAGTGTCGCTCTCCCAGTGATGCCTGAGCTTCTCCCCCTTTAAACCTGCAACACTCTCCCCACCCGGCTTTGGCCAGCCCTAAGCCCTGCCCTACCTCATTCCACAGCACTTTCCATATTATAATGTAAGGCGTAGGTTTTTCAAAATTCTGTTTCGTAGCTCTTCATTGTCTCTGCGTCCCCACCGATTCTAGAACGTAAATTCCAGGACACCAGAATTTTCCCAGTTTGCGCACTTCCAGACCCCTACCAGGAAGCATGCAGGAGGCATTTCATAACTACTCCTGGAGTTTTCGTTGCCAGCCCGCCTTGTCCCCACGGAAGCCGTCTGTCCATGAAGAAGCATATGGCTTCCTAGGTGGACCGCTCTCTTCACATGTCACCCTGTTTCCACAGCTCCCCTCTCTGCCTCCGCAGCCCACCGGCCCCTTATCCTCTTCCCAGAATGTGTCACCCTTCGACGCTACGCGATGTCAGAAGCACACAGTTTCACCGTTTTTGTTGCGTCTATCCCTATCACATAGAACTGAGCTCAGCAAACTTTCTCCTTGCAGCAGAGAACTGGAAAGGAAAGAATTTAGGCTCTGCAAGCCACAATGTCCTTCAATTACCCAGCTCTGCCTTGTAGACCGGAGGCCGCCATAGACAGTATATGAGCAAAGGGCCACGGCTGTGACCAAAACAACACTTTCTCTACAAAAACAGGTCATGGGCCGGATGGGGCCTGCAGGCCACAGTTTGCTGCCCCCGGGTCTTGAACAACACCTGGCACACAGTAGGTGTTCAATAAGCATTTGCTGAACAGATGAATGAATAATTCATTGACTGCCTACTCTGTGCCAGGCACCATGCTTGGGCTTTCTTTCAAACACTTCGGTCTGGCCACAGGACCAGCTATTAAACTGAGGGTGGTTAGCCCCACTTTAGAGGTCAAAGGACAGAGGCTAAGGGTGGTCGGTCCTGTGATTTTCCCTAAGGCCCTCAAGAGTAAGGGACGGAGTGGGGACTGTAATTCAGGTCTTTCAGGCCCCAGCTCATCCCGCTGCCAGACATGCGTCCTCCATTCTCATCTCGCCTCCCGTGAAAATGCCAGGTCACGCTGAAGACGAGGTGTCTTCATTCTCCATCGCCCCCCACGTGTACATCTCTCACTGTCTGCCCAGCCACGGTGTGTCCTAAGTACCTGCCATGCCCCCGGATCTGCTCAGTGTGAAACTGGCTCCCAGTCAGACTCAGGTCCAAGTTCAAGCAAAGAAGCTGCCAGCACGTGGCAAGTGTGGCCCACGGGCCAGGCACCAGGCCACGGGCACACGAAACCCTGACTCTGACCCGGGGGTCTGCCTTCAGGAGGAAAGTCAAGAGGGGCCGGGACTCTGAGGGCCTTCCCTGTGCACTTGGAAGGTGACGGGCACCACAGAAATCCAGACAAAGGTCAGGGTTGCTCTGAGGGCAGAGGTAGCCTTTGACCTTGAAGCTCAGGAAAGGCTTTAGCAGACAGTCACAGTTGAGCCAGGAGTGCTGGGAGTCAGAATTTGGAGAGTAAATGCCTTTCCCGCCACTTAATGGAGACCCTGGGTACAGGACTCAGTTTCTCTGTGTCTCTAAACAGCGATCAAAGCAGCACAAAGCCCATCACCAATTAAACCGGCCAATACACGTGAAGGGATTGCCTGATCCCGACTGAGTCCTTCAAACGTGGCCAGCGCTATCGTCCCCGTCATCGTGATTCGATGGGTCCCTGCAGGGTGAGGGGGCTCAGTGTGGTGTGATGAGTGGGGGGTGGAGGGAGAAGCTCCGGGTCTGCCCAGATCGTGAGGCCCCTGCAAATGAGGCAGAAGGTCCCCAAACCGGAGCATTTGCTTACTGAACCAGCACCGAGCACCACGGAGGAACTCTGTCTGTTGCAAAGAGGTGGTGACAGGCACCTTGGCCAGGGCTGTCTGGGTGTCTTAGGAAGACAACTGTGCTTCGGCCCAGAGATGCAACGTACACCACACCCTAGGACCAGCTCTGATTGCACAGGGTATGGAAACTGGGCGGGGGCTGCCTGTACCCAGCCTGCCTCCCTGGCCACCAACCCAAACTCGATTCGTCAGCCCAAGCGTCAGTCATTCGGAGCACACAGATGGCAGTGCCGTGTGAAGGGGTGTTCTGTTGATGTTCCCTTCCAGTCCCTGCTGCTTTTCCTGCAACTCTCCATCCACGCCATGTCCTAGCAGAAGCCTCAGAGTCCAACTCAACAGCCAAGAGATGGCTTAGAGTCTGATTTCACATAAAGCAGCTTAAATCAAAGCAGTCCCTACCTCACCCAGTACATCTTTACAACTGGTTGTTAACTTCCCCAAGGCAATTCAGAAACATAAAAACAAACCCAAGAAAGTGGACAGGCTTTTAATCACATAGTGATAACACCTTGTGTTTATCTAGCATCTCGTCCTAAGGAGATTTCTCATTCACCAAGCGTGATGGGGCTTCTACAATGTGTCAGGGGCTTTGATAGATGCTCTGTTATTGATTCCCCTCAATAACCTCCTGGTAGGTGCTGGCCCTGTCCTTACGGTGACTGAAGCTCAGGGAGCTTAAGAGACTTACTCCAGCCACACAAAGGAATCCATGGCAACTCCTTGGAGGATATACATCTCACCAGACACCAGGAACAGTCATGGGGACAAGAACTGATACTTAGCGATGACCTAAGTTAGCATGCTCATTTCACAGATGCTAGTCCCCGGCGGGGTCCCAGAGCTCTCCCACTGCGGTCTGGGCTTCAGGATGTGACCTAATTTCAGTAACTTCAATCTCCTCCTCTGCTACTGAGGCTAATTCCAGTCTCTAGACCTGAGACTGTGGTGGGGGTTAAATGAGAGAGTCCCCGAGAAGCCCCCGGCACACTGGTCTCACCTGCAGGAGCTCACCCATGCCCACGGGTCCTGGCTGCAAATGGCTCCCAAGTCCATGGCTGCAGCCCAGCCCGCTCCTCTGGCACTGGGCTTACACGTGTCTGCCCACCTGACATCTCTGCACGGGCATTTCAGAGGTGCCTCTGACACGTTCAAAACGAAACCCTCCATTCCCTCCCAAAGCCTTCGATCCCCAGACATCCGCCCCAGGAAAGGCCACCAGCTTCCTCCTTGTTGCTACAGCTGGAATCCAGGAAATCAGTCTCAACTCTTCCCTCCACGTGTGGTCACAGTCACTCTGCCACAGTGTCCTTGTGTGCCATCACTGGCATGTCTGTGGGGCCACCAACTTCTACCCATCCTGCCATCTAAACTATGACCTCTCGTCTGCCCAGGTGTTGGGGTGACAGCCAGATTCCTCAGTTTCTCCTTCTTGAAATAGATCGGCGTAATAATTGGATCAGATAACACATAACAAGCCCTTGGCATAAATATTCAAAACCTAAAAAGAAAGAAGATCCTCGACTACTGAAGTAGTGGGTCCATAGAAAGGAAAAGTGCAAAGATAAATTAAGCAGTAGTTGTCACTGGAAGTAAGAAAGGAAATAAAATACAGTTAGATGAGAAAATGAAGGTCTTCCTAGATGCTTGATTTTCAAGTTTATTTCTGAGTTCTTTCACAACCAAGGCAAAGGGGAACACAAGCAGTTACCAGCATCAGGGTCCAAAAGGCAAAGACTTGGTGAGAACAGCGCCCTCTACTGAGCACCTGTAGCAGCTGGACACTCCTACCTGGGGGAATGAACCTGGGGGTGTGAAGGTGGATGAGGTGACACATGGGAGGATCCCTGTCTGACACGGTGCCCACCTTCCATTCACACGAGTTCAGATCCTGCATAATAATTATGATTACTGGAGTTTATTTTATCCTAAGACAATTATGGTTATTATTACTACTACTGTTTTTTACTGTGCTGTGCCTCTCTTCCGGGGTGACTGCAGCTTGGCCCTACCACCTTCTGACAGTGGAACCCCTCATTTCCCAAGTGGCTTATTATTATCACTGCACCTTTCACAAAAAGCCCCACCGCCCAAGACACACGTCAGGTTCCGTGGGTCTAGTCCGATGGCGGCTCAATGGGCTGAACTCCCATTTTACCAAATCACTACTTGAAACCTCCCCACTCAGCCTGGAGGCTGGGCGGGTGTCTCGTGCTCCACGGGATCATCCCTCGTGCCCTTGACCATCATTCCCCTGCTGCCTGACATCCGTGCCTCTGCAGGTCTGAGGTCGAGCTCTAAGGAGGTACCACGGATGAGGCCGAACCGGCGCTGTGGCTCATAGAATATTTAGCTTGAACGGTCCTCCCCTCCTACTCAATAATTATAATTTCAAATTTAATTTACATATAATTTTATTAATAATATAATTAAAAGTTTAATTATTTTATGATAATTACCATATTTTGCCATGTACAATGCGCACTTCTCACCCAAATTTTTGAGGGAAAAATAAGGACGTGTGTGCGTTATACATGGGTGGTGCTAATTTGTTACCAGTACACAAAATTTCTTGCACCTTGTATCTGTTCTTGTGAAGTTATTTGTTACATAAAATTTCTTGTACCATGCTATGTCCAAAAATAAATGCTAAAATTCCTTTATAATATAAAAAACAAGTATCTGAATATTAATAAATAAATAATTGAATTAAAAATTAAAATGAAAGATTTCTTCCTTGAAAGTTTGGGCCGAAACCATGGGTGCACATTATACATGGCAAAAATATGGTATGCAAATCATATAAATTTATAATAGGTGAAAGGAATGTAAAGGTTAAAGAAATAATCCCCAGAGAAGGGCACTTGTTCAAGGGCACACAGAAGACACAGGTCTCAAAATCATTATCCCCTAACTCCAAGTTCAAGAATTTGTTTTCTTTACGTTTAGCTAAACGTCAACTATCTACCCATCTGTCTGTCTACCTACCTATCTACCTATTGTCTTAGGATTGTCTTTTAAGGAAAAGTGTATCCACTGTAAGAAATCAAACAGAACTTTCACTCCCTGTGCATTAGCCCCTGGAGATGCCTGGGGTGTGGGGTGGGGGGGGTGTGCATGTGTATTTGGGCGGGTACTCAGGGAGAGCAGGGGAGACAGGTGGTGTCAAAGGCAAACACCGAGACTCAAACTCCCAAGTTACACCCACAGTCAAAACCCCATCAAATTTCTAGAGGAACCACTTGTCCTCAGAGGCAAGCATGAGTCCCAGCGCCCGGCCTGTGGTCTGCGAGCGGCCGTGCTGCGCAAAAGCCGGCGGCGGTGAGCTTCAGGCCTCCGCTTCATCGTTCATTTTTATTTTCATCTTTTTGTGCAACACAGTCCCCCCAAATTCTGGAGCTTCTTAGTTTTGCTTTTGCGTTTTATGCCTTTTTTTGAAAATGTGTCAGAATCAAATAGGATGGGAAGAAACAAAACACAGTGGCTTTTTAGGTGGCATTCTCTAAAATGATTTACTCATTATTCACACTTTCTAAATTATCTATGTACTTTCCTCTGCCAAAAAAAAAAAAAAGAGGTTTCAAATGTCAGAATCTTATTTGGGGAGCCCCAAGAACTCAACATTTTATTAAAGGTTACTTGCATAAGCCTTTTGCCCGATTAAAATGCTACTTTAATTTTGCTAGAGATGTATCGATAGTATAAATAGTGCAGGTTAAGTGGCTAGATACAGAGACAGGAGGAGACCAGGTGGTGCTAAGAAAGCGGAGGTGCAGGGGGAGGGGGGGAGAGAGAGGCTGGGAAGATGAGCTGGGAGGAAATAAACTACAGTGTCCGAGGGACCCACGCGCCCCAGGTGACCCTGGCTGTTCCCCACAGGGGGAAGGACATCAGGCTGCATCCCCGGCCAGCTCTCGCCCTGGCTCACACCACCTGACCACAGGGTGAAGCCCCCGTGCCCTAAACACTGGAAGCCACATTCAGGACCCCCCCATGTGTCAAGTGCCCTTTAAGCTGGGCCACCTTAGCAACCCACCAACGAAATGGGACAGCTTCTCCAGGTTCCCGTCCCAACCACGGAAGGTGTCCACAAGATGCTGGAGCACGCACTAATGGCATGATATGACATGTGATTTACATGTGTATCCATGAGCGACGTCTCTGTACGTGCAGTAGAAATCAACCCGCCTCATGGGTTTTTATTAACAACGATGCAATAAAAGCCCCGTTAATGAGCTACAGAAATAGCTCTCACCCCTGCGCACCCACAGTGCAGCCTGCGCCTCGGCTTTTCCTTGGCATCTTTCCTTCCCCTGCATCTGAACATTTCTGCGTCTCATAGAAGCTGTTATATTAGCAAGAAAGCAACAAGCTGCCAGCCTCTCGGGAAGACATCTCTCCTGCTGCTCCCAGTCCCCGTCTCTCCTTTCCCTTACCCCACCCCCGTGCTGTCCTGGCCTTCGGAAGCCACTTTGTATCTGTGGCCCGCAGAGCGAGGAGACAGGAGAGAAGAGGGGACAAGCCTCTCTAAGATTTCAATAACCCCTTACATTGTCCAAAATATCAAGTGTCCATAAAGTTGGAGGAGCCTTTGCAGCACTCCATCAGGGTCACCATCACCATGCACCATCGCAGACGTGACTGTGTCCACAGCAGATGGTGAGACACTTGAGGACAGGATACTCCTGTCCAGTGTCTAGGTCCCCAGTGCCCAGCCTAGTGTCTGCTCCTTTACCAGCTATCTGACTGCAGACGAACACTCTCGGAGCCTCAGTTTTCTCTTCTGTAAATGGGAGCATTCTCACCTCTGATCTATTTTCAACAGAGGGATCAGAGAGACGCTGTTAAACCCAAGTCGGCTCACATCACTCCTCAGAACGCTCCAGGAGCGTCTCGAATTCTGCAGCGTGAAAGTGCAGTGGCCTCCCCACTCCAGATTCCAGCGCCATGGGGACAGAGCACTGTCCGACCTATCTGGCGGTGAATTTCCAGCCCAGCATCTCACAGATGCTCAATAAATACTGGCTGGAGAGCAAGTACATAAAAGTCCCAATTTCAGAGCTAGTGTCAAGGCAGAGACTTCACTGCGTAACTCAGCACTTTGAGTCTACTTTGTTTTGTAGTGTCCCTAATTCTTCTCCTTGGTAAATAAGTCATCACGGCTCTACAGCAAAATCGTGTTTTCCATCTCTCTCAGGTCCACTGGACCTAAAAACTCTCCTAGTTTTGAGAGATTGAGTTGCTCAGCCCAGTTTGGCTTTAACCAACCAATCGCTCATTTGTTCATTCATTCGTCCATCAGCACACGGTTCTGTGTCCACACTATGACTTCTGATAGGTGTAGCACAGGGGACGTGGGGCAGTGAAACTCTTCTACATGGTGCTATAGACACTGCACAATGACGGCAGACACAGGACGTTGCAGGTTTAGCAAAACCCATAGAACTGTGGAACGCCAAGAGCGAACCGTAATGCAGACTAAGGACGTCGGTAGATAATGATGTACCCATATTTGTTCATCGATTGTAACAAACGTGCTGCCCTAATGCAAGATGTGAGTAACAGGGGAAAGTGTGTGGAGGGGGATGGGGTATAAGGTGACTGTACTCTCTCTTCTGCTTCTCTAAAAAACTAAAACTGCACCGAGAAAGTCTATTCATGAAAATGTTGTATTTTTCCAACACAAGAAAATGTCCAAATGAGGAACTGCCTCAAATGGAGCCATAACTCGGGGCCCTCCTATGGGTCTCAGGAACCCCTCGGACCCCAGCAGGCCCAGTGGCCACCTGGGGACGTCCCCAGGCCCAGTGGCTGACAGTCTCGTGTAGCTGGTCCTTTATTCTCCCCAAGGCCCATTCCAGGCCCCCTGGGAGCAGCCCGCTCCAAATGCTGCGTCTGGCACATTCGAGCAGCAGCAGCTCTGGGTTCATTAATTAGCAGGTGGGGTGTTTGAGCAGCATGCAGACAGGGTTGCCAGCCTGAATCTTGCCTCCCTTCCATCCTTGTAAGAAACACCCATGATGCACCCCAGACTACATAGAGGGCGAATTTTAAAAGCCTCCTGGAAAAATATATAATTCCTTTCCCACTGGCCAACGTCTATGAAGCCTTCAGAACTCAGGTGGGGCGTCACCTCCCCTGGAACCTCCCGCTGTCCCACGTGGCGTGGGGCTCCATGCCCTCCCACTCCACGACCTCAAAGGCTGCACTCCCTTGTCACACTGAGGGCCGGAGTAAGGTCAGGGGAGACAGGTCCTGGGCAAAGAGAGGGGTGATGTGGTAAGGCGACAGGGGCATTGTGGAGCAGGTGGCACACGCCCCTGGCTAACTTTCCATTCCTGGACTGTCTGCCACGGAGCTGCCAATGGAGGGAGTTTCAAGATGCAGCCAGAGAAGAATCACTGGCCAGTCCTGAGTGTAGATGAGCAGGAGCTGGGCCCCACCCACGAGCACTCCGTCTCCATACAGCGGCATGAACTCGCCCTTCCCACAGAGAACAGCTCTCAGAGTCCGCGTCACGAGGTCCCCACGACCCTCTCCCCACGACTCTGAACAATGCAGATTGCTCCGAATGAGCCCTCCCTGCCCTAGGCCTCGGTGAGCTCAGGCTCCCTGTCCCACCGCGTGGAAGGTGAACTTCCAGACGTGGCTGATGGACGACCAAGCCGCTCCACCACAGAACTCAGGTGAGACGGGCCCTCACTGCCCGGGGCAACAAGGTGGGTACAAGGGCGAGCAGACAGCAGTCCTGATGTCCAGGGCTTTGCAACCTGTTCGGATGGAGACTGACAAGTTCAAAAATAACTCCAGCTGGCTCCAGGTCAGTGAGATCAGTGCCGCAGTAAGGGCCAGTCACGTCCAGGCCCACCCGCAGTTCCTGAAGCAGCAAACGCTATGGGCTTGGCATCGCGATGCGTCTGCCATGCCGCGGGGTATGACGGACAGCACAGCGAGGGTGGAGGAGGGTCTCTGAAAGGGCGCCGCATTGGGGGGTCTTCGAGGGAACATCACTGCTGCTTCTGGAAACTTGACCCTCAAACAGCCTCCAGGGCAGGAGAGGCGACACTGAGCTGAGCACAGAGCCGCAGGGAACAAAAGCCAAGCAGCAGTGTCCCAGGTGGGTGGCCATGTGTGGGTGACTTCAGTTCTCTGAGCAACACTTCATCACGTGCAGACTGGGGCTGGTCACGCCAAATTCTCCCATGTCAGAAGCTATGGGGAAGATTGGGTCTTCTCAATGAAGGGATTTCATCTCAAAACATCTAACCCCAGGTCCCGCGTGGGTGCTGCCTAATAAGAACATGTGGTGGCCTGTGGGGCATGCGCAGGTGTCAATTGTCCACATTGTCCTGGTTGGGCCAGGTGGTGCATGGGACAGAGGGCTGGAGGGTGACAGGAGGAGCTGGGCACTCACCGGCTGGGGCAGCGAATCCCCAAGCTGCACAGAAGCACAGCAGGACCTCAATGTTTTAACAACCGGGGTCGCCCCCAACCCTCAGTCCTGTTCCAACGGCTTCCCTGGCTCCAAGACAAAGGGGAAAATCATTATCAAGTTTTATTCAGCCATGGAGCTCTGGCCCTGCCTGCTTTTCCAGTGTCGTCTCCTCCATGGCTCTGTTCCTGAGCTCCAATCACCCAACACACACACATACAAAACTCACACGGGACACACACATGAACATATACATGCACATACTCTCATGGGGCACACGTGTGCGGACACACCAACACACCTGTACACAGAGACGCACATGCATGCATGTACAGACACACACAGAGGCACGCACCAGTAATACTAAGCCAGCTGGCTCAGCTCAGGACACCCACCAGTGAGCATAGGAAACAGCACCAACCTACCAGTGGGTCAGAACACGGGGCGGCGTGGAAAGGTAGACGCTTCAGTAAAGACACAGATCGATTTCAGGGGTCAACTTGGATTCCCACTTAGCCCAATGCTTCCCAACTTTAGTAGGCTTACAGTGTTTTTTTTTAAAAAGTGTGTGAGTGTGTGTGTGTGTGGGGGGGGGGTAAGAGAAAGGACAAGATAATCTACTGTGTGTGGGAAGATAATTGAATGAGATAATTTCTGCAGAGAAAGGAAAACTGAGGGGTAATGTCTCCTCCCTCTTACAAACCAAGCCGGCCTCCTGTGCTTCCCACGCCAGGGGTCAGCACGCCGTGAAGGCCTCCGCCCAGGGAGGACATGTATGTGCGAGGGTAGCATGCCTTCCACAGGAGGCACCCCAGCAGGGGCAAGACCTCTGGAGAGCCGGGGCCAGGCTCGGCAGGCCTCCCCTGTCACACGGATCAGTGGCCTCACTCACGTGGCCTCTCTGTGGCCGTGGGGGCCCCTTCCCGAACACTCGGGTTCCAGGACTGTCTCTGATGGAGAGGAAGAGCACTCCCCAAATAAATCATTATTGATTTTCCTCTCCACCCTGGAAAGGAGGGCGGGAGCCAGAGCCGATGGGAGGCAGCCAGGTTAACGTGGACTCATTGCGGATCGATGGGAAGCATTCTCGCACCCCAGGACCTGCGGGGGGTGGTGCCGATCCAGACTTGACTTCCGCCCCAGGACTGGGGCGGCACCACATTTTCAGCAGCTGGCCGGCTTCCTGGCTGTCTTCATTTTCTCTCTCTCCTGCTCTTCTCTGGTACTAGTCCTTCTGCCTGGGACACTGTCCCACCTCCTGTCCCCACCGCCTTCCTCCACGGCAGCAGTGAATGCCTGTAAGGAAAGTGCCTGCTTGCCGGTCTGCCCCCACCCACCCCAAATGGGCTGGCAGGTCTCAAACCCCCATTGCCCTCCACTACCTAGAAGTCTTGTAAAAAAATACACATCCCTGGTGCCACCTCCGGATGGTCTAGTTCAGCGGCTCTGCGGCAGAGCGCAGAGGTCTGCAAGTTCACGTTCTCCCGGGCAACTGAAGTACAAGCAGCCCGCAGGGCACAGACTCCGGGCCGAAGGAAGAGCCCGGGCCTGTCTGGGTTCCAGCGCCCCTCACAGCACGGGAGTCGGCTTTCAGTGAAGAGATGGTGGACCCTGGTGGAGTAGCTCGCTGGGTGGGTGGGTGAAAAAATGAGTGAGTAAATCAATTAATGTAGTAATAATCAATGCTTTCACTCACCCACCCATCCACTTCATTAATTAAGGTAAGCTCCGCACCAAAAGACTGTAAGACGTATTGTGCAGACTATAACTGCCAGGTAACATTTTTTCTTTCTTTTTAATCATCACGGACTAAATTCAGCAGCCCGACTCTTGGATGCTCAGTGTGGAATGGTTTCCCCAAAACCCTCCCTAGAAAAGCTCTGGCAAAATACTCTATGGAGATGGTTTCAAGGATCCAACAAAATCTCAAGGCTGCCTGCCAAACACCGGTGCAGGGAGCCGGAGTCTCCGGCTTCTGCAGCCTGGGCCCCTCGGGGTGTGCTGGGACCTCTCCAAGCCCTGCTCTGGTGCCCCGGGGACCTGCCTCACCTTCAGAGGAGACAGTGCCTGGCCCCACACCCTGTGCCAGGCACTGGGGACTCAGGGAGGGATTTGACACAGGCCCTGAGGCCGGCAGACTTCGTAGGCAGCCAGAGTCCCCCACCCCTATGAGCACACCCTGTGTACTCCCCTCTGAGCGGGAGCAGGACTGTGAGTATGATGGCATGGCGCTCCTGTGCTGCTGTCCCCTCCCGTGGCAGAAGGGAGTGTAAAGACGTAATTAGGGTCCCCGTTGACTGCGAGTTAACCATAGGAGACACCCCGGTGGGCCTGCCCTAACCTGCTGAGCCCGTAGGAGAGGTCAGGGGGCAGGTTGCCACGGAACAGGGAGGGCTCAGTGCTCGGGGGAGGGGCTGGTGTCCAGGAGCTGGGAACAAACCCCGAACCCCGGGTGAAGGCCAGCCATAGTGAGGCCTCGGTCCTACAACCACAAGGAACCGAATTCTGCCACAAACCAGGGAACGTGGAGGAGGACCAGAGCCTCAGGTGAGCGCACGGCCCTGGCCAGCACCCTGGTTTCTGCCCAGAGACCCCGCCGAGAGAACAGGGTCACACGGTGCCGGGACTTCTGACCTGCACAATCCGTAACGCAATAAATGGGTCTTTAAAGCTGCGGAATTTTGGTAACGTGTATGCAGCGATAAAAAAAATGTATCACACTCTCTTTGCCCACGGTGCTCACAGACACCTGGGCCAACAAACACGAACAAGTAATTGCTGTGTTGTATCATTTGCAAGGTTAGGGAAATCCCTAGCTTTATTACTTTTCAGAAAGTTGAGCCCTCGAGCCTGCAGAAAATGTTCCCAATTGTCTCTAACCCCGTCTGTGCCCATTTAACCTGCACACGAGTGTGGGACTCCCATTCTGTGCCTGGCACTGTGCTAGATCCCAGGGACCCACGGTGACTCCGTGGCAGTTCCCGATCCCCTGGCCTGAAGTGCCCTCCCTCAACATTGTGCGATCTGCTGACAGCCAAGCCCCCCGCCTACATGCTGCCTCCAGCATGCAACTTCCTAGATTCCCTCGGAGACTAGCTTCGTCCTCAGCATTTCCACAGCCAGGTTCGTGGCTCTGTGCTCACCACTCTCTGGCTCCACTGTGCGTCTGACCTGGATGAAGGCGCATGTATCTCCCTGTTCCTGGGGCAGGGACCATGCCTCCTCCTCCTCTCTCTCCAGAACCCAATGCCTGAGATGCAGCAGAGGCTGAATAAGGGAGCATCTCACCCAATCACCCTGGCACCCCCTTGCCACGCAGCCCTCAGTCCAACCCATCTCAGAGGTCAGTGCGTACTGAGGTGAGGGGACGTAGGGAGGGAAGACACCGAAACCATTGCAGCCACAGCCACTCGTAAGACGGATCACCAACCACCAACCACCAGACCCCTGGCGATAATTTTCCCTGGGTGTGACTACAGCACACTCTGCTTGTGCCGAAGGTGGCTTTCAGGAAGGTTACATGCAAGCTGAATTTTCATTAAGTCAAACCACATTTTAAAATGTGGTTTGGGACAGGGAGGAACCACATCTGGGGCTGCTGTGTCCTTAAGGAGTCGCTAAAACAAGTCTCATTTTGAAGTGAGGAATCACCTGTTCTTTGATCCCGCCACTGATTTTCAAAGGACAGAAGGCAGGTGACAATGCACAGAGAACCTGACCGTGAAACGGAAGATTTTCCAAGGGCAGAGTTTAGATTATGGGGAAGAAGGACAAAGACAGGCCGGGAGTCTGGACGGCGCTCATCTGAGCTTCTCGACAACCAGGACTTTCTCCCTGCTGCTGTCAGACGTGGAGAAGCAAACGCATCCACCTGAGGGCAGACAGACACCTGTCCTCGGAGCTCGGTTACTCGAGGCTCCCGGGGACACCCAGGAGAAGATGCACGGCTGGCAGAGTGCTGCATCGGTGGCCGGCCCAGGGTGAGTGCCCGGCGACTGCCAGTCGGCAGTGGCCCTCTGTCCGCGTGGGGCCTTGGAAAGGAAACTGGACAGTCTACGGCCCGTCACCTCTACCGCACCTCCGCCGAAGTTCAGGGTCGTGTGCTTCCACCCGGCTGAGTTTGGGAGGCTCTGAGCCTCACAGGTACCAAGGTCGGGTCACTGCACAGTCGCCTGGAGAGACGTTTCTGGAGACTGCTCCGCCCACAGATAGCCAGTGTGACAGATGGCAAAGGGGGACTCGTCCGCTGCGGCTTCACCCAGGCCCTCGTCACACAGCTACCACCTGCCCCGCTCTTCACAGGGACACACAGACCTGGGCTTCTCTGGCCGCGCCGCGCAGCCAGAGCCTCCGGCATCTCGTTCTGGCAGCTTCTGACTCAGAGGTCAGCTGTGCAACTGAGGAGCCTGGGGAGCGCCTCCGTGGCTAAGAAGCTACAGGTAACACTCCTGTTGGGAGGCCCCACAGGGCTGGGTAGACAAGCTGCTGAAAACCAGTGCATAAAAATTTCTCCTGAGCTCTGGCCGGGTGGCTCAGTTGGTTAGAGCATCGTCCTGATATACCAAAGGTTGGGGGTTCAATCCCTGGTCAGGGCACATCAAAAATCAGCCAAGGAACGCATACATAAGTGGAACAACAATTCAGTGTGTATCTCTCTCTCTCTCTACTGTCCTCTCTCACTCTAAAATCAATAAACATAAAAAATTTTGTAAAGAACTTCTCCTGAGAAGGTAAAAATGAGAAAAAGTATTTTTTTTACAAAGAAATTCCTTGGCATCTTGAAAATTCAATAACCTCTGTGGGGGGATGAAAAGGACTTCACCCAACTTTACCTCCTACCTGGAGAGGACCTTAAGAGACCACCTGGGTGGGGGTCCCCTGACCTTGGGAACACAGGAAGAAAGGGCACCGGAAGGGGCTGGCTGGGAGAAGGCATGTGCAGGGTCACGGAGCTCGCTCCAACAAGGAACAGCGTGTGGTCCAGGCAGCTGGACTCTGGGGGGCGCCACTGTGTGCCTGGGGAGGCAGGGACTTCCCGCTAGGGGCTGCCCACCGGGCCTCTGCTGGCTGGAAAGGCTCTCCAGGTGGAGAGAGGCTGGAGGTGGCACTGGGGTGTAGCAGCCAAGAGGACAGCGCTGGAGAGGCCCTGCAGGAGGTGGAGGGACTGAAGAAGGACAGGGGTTGGTGACGGAAGCTCCCAGGAACCCCGGGAAAGGACCACAACAGGAGGTGGCCCCTCTGAATACCTGCCACCACCAGAGAAAAAGAAACAGAAGCTTCAGGGCCACACCCAAGAGGCCTCCTGCTCACCACCTCCCTCCCTCTCCCCATCCTGCCCACGGGAGCCAGAGGCAGCCCCCAGAGAGGCACACTGCTTCACACTGCTTCCTAAAATGAGAGCATTACAGGGCTCCGAGCGCCTGAAGGACTTCTGATTCTCAAACTGTCCAGACAGGCGTGGGCCTGCTGAGGTCCCTTGGAGGGATGGAGCCCCAGCTCCCGAGGCAAGATGACGTGGGCAGCTTGGGGACAATAATGTAGCTGCTGCGCATGCCCCAGGCTTTTGCCCCGTCCCAGAGCCACGTTGCCAGCTGCTTTAGAGCACAGACCCAGGGCTAGCATGAGATTCAGACCTCAGCAGGCCTTAGGGGACTGGGTTTGAACCCCAGCTTCACCGTTCCTCCAGGGCGATAGCGGCAGGAAGCCCTGTGCAGGCCGCACACACAATTCCTTGCTGATTCCAGAAAAAAAAAGCTTTGCGCTTTAAGATGGTGCTTCTCAGACAGGGAAGAGCTTCAGAATCACCAGGGTGGTGATTAAAAATGCAAACTCCCTGTCTTCCCTCCAGGAAATTCTAATGCAGTCTGTGTAGGGGCTCAGGTACCCGCTGTTTCGCCCTCATCCCCAGGGGATCTGATTCAGATGATGCACGAAGTGCACCCTTTCAAGCAAAAGGTGCTCAGGAAAGAGACCAGGAGGAGAGAAAGCAGATCAGACATTTCTACCTCAATGGGGTACCAAGGTATCTCTAACCAGGGTTCACCCAGGGCTTCGGGGTTCTGGAAATGTTTTAGGCATGAAAGAAAAATGCTTTTGCAAATGTCACTGGCCACCAGAGCTATCTAAAGGGACAAGGTGTTTACATGGAGGCATTTTACATTGCAGCCCTCAGCCACAGCAATACTGTAAGAAAGACATCCAGCAGCTCACAGAACAGAGTCCCATGGGCTCTGGGAGCAAGAGGAGGGCAGCAGGACCACCTCCCCTGCCCCAGGGCAGCACTTAGAGGACCACCAGCTGCCGTCCAGCACCACTGCTGGGGGGGCATGCAGCATCTGTGGGCGGGTTCTGCAATCAGAACCCTGATGCAGGGTCCAGTTCAACCAAGAGCTTAGTTTTGTGCACCTCACTCACTGAAAGCACAACGGTACTGGTCTGACCCCACAGGCAGCCTTGGCTTCCCCAGCCCTCACCTCTCAGCCCATCAGCCAGGCAGCCGCCTCGCCCCACCGGCCCACCAACGCCTCAACACGCAGCACACACTAGTCACTCGAGAAATATCTGCTGTGCAAATAAAAGGACGAGTGGATGAATGAATGAGTGAATGAATGAAGGAATGCATGCAGGAACATAACCTCCCATCTCCAAATGTCCACTGTTCAACCCATTCTGCGCAAGGCAGCCAGAGTTCCTTTGCCATAATGCAAATAACACCAAGTGCCACTCCTACGGACACCCACCGGTGGCTCCCACCCGACGCTCAGTAAACCCGTCAGGGTGAACCTGCAGCCTGGTTCACGCCTACCCTTCAGACCTTCCTCTACTTAGAGTTTCCTAAGAACACCATTCTTTCTCATACGATCCTCAAAACCCTCCTCCATCTAGAAACTCCCGGTCATCCTGCAAACATCCACTGGGTTGTCTTCTCCCCCAGGAAGCCTTCCCTGACTGCTACAGACTGAAACAAGCAGCTTCCAGCAGCAGTTATTTATTAATTCAGAGTAGGCTGATCAAATGCCTAGGCTATGTCAGCGACCCCCTCCTTCAGGTTCCCGTGACATTCTGTGGATCTCCATTTGTCCCTTCTCCCATGCCTCATGCAGGGCGCAGACGCCAGTAGGAATGAAATGCGTGATTGTGCAATGAGCTAAACAAATTGGTCCTAGGATTCCCAGAAGACGTGTGTGCCCCAACGGCTAACAAACACCACCAGACATTGTCAAGGATGCGGCAAGATGGAAAACACCCGCTTTCTTCCAGAACAGAACAAAGCTTTGCCGCATATGGCACGGGCAGCAGATTCTCCGCATCCATTTTCAGAAGCTGAGGTCCCTGCTTGTCTCCTCCAAGAAGCAGGGCTTCCTCCGCGTGTGTGTGTCGCGCTGTCTGCAGGAGCACGTGACTGGGGAATCCCATCTGCTCTCTCACACGCCCACCCATGACAAGTGAATTCGTCTGCAGTGTTTGCCAGAGGCTGCTGCTTCGGAGCAAAGGAGAATGGTGATGAATTATTCATTCCGAAGGGGTGCTGGCCCCAGCCTCCTGGACCGCGAGCAGCCCGGAGAAGCGCCTCCTGCGACGACCAGGCGCAGGTCCCATTACACCAAATAACAAGCATTAATCACAGTAGCATCCACCTTGTATTGAGTTCCTATAACACACGCTGTCGGGAGCTTAGCCTATATTATTTCATTTCATTTTCACAACAGCCCTGCAGAGAAGGAAACAGCATCATCCCCATTTATAGATAAGGAATCGGCCCTGCAGGGGGTAAGGTAACCAGCCCCAGGTCCTGATGGTTTCCCTGGTCTCTGGAAGGTGTGCTTTCCCCTGCAAGAGGGAGGAGCATCAGGCAGGGAGCAGGAAAGCCGGGGAAAGCCCAGGGAAGGATCCCCACAGGCAGAGCTGGGGAACGCCTGGCCTCCCCGCCCCCCTCTGCATTTAACATTCTGAGCAGCACCTGCAGGCAGATGACTCTGAGCCCTCACCAGCCCCAGCTGGGTCAAATACAGCTGCTATTTTCAGCAGCTTCTCTGCCGGAGAAGGCCTGCCGCATTTTACATGGCCGAATCGATGACTCTGGAGGACGGACAGTTAGATACTGCAGAGCTGGGGAGAAAGGTGGCAGAAGGGGCCCTTTAGGAGTGTGACCCCCTGATACAGTTACTAACGCCCAACCCCAGGGACTGATCACGGGAAAGGAGAAGGGACAACCAGCATGGCCCTCTTAGGAGAGGAATAAACATGAAAGTAGGCATGAGGCAGCAGAATGTGTCAAGGGAACAGACATTTTGCTTGTCATGAATTTATGACCCTCCGTGTCTCACAAAGGGTTTGGAGCCACAGGATTCTATGCACCACGGCTAAGCAAAAGTGCACAAACAAGAAATGAGAAGAATGCTAAACCGTGAACAACAAGCAGCGAGTGCGGAGGAAGGAGGAAAAGGGAATGGGCCGGCTCGGGCTCCGAGCCCCAAGCCACGGCTTGGGAGAGGCTGCGCCCCTTCTGTTAAGGACGCGCGGCAGAGCCACAGCGCCAGTCTGGCGCTCCCGGCCGGACTGCGTCACCTCTCCAGGGCAAACGAGAACAGAGGGCCCCAAAGCCAGAGCAGGTGCAGAAGCCCCTGGGTGGGGGGGCCTCATGGGCGGACTGGCAGCCTCCCCCTGAGCCACACCCTGCCTGGTTCAGGCTGCTCCAGGCTGCTTCCCCTGGTCCTCCCTTTCCGGCCCCTGCAGGCGGAGTATCCCAGCAGCCCGGATCCTCAGCCTGGGTGCGGCGTGACTCCGCAGCCTCCCTCCTAGCACTGGTCCAGGGCAGGGAGCAGAAGCCCCCCACAGAGGAGGGTCACTGACGCCCACAAAGGGTGAGCCCTGCCCAAGGCGTTCCTCTACCACCGCCCCTGGAATGTAGGCCCCTGCTGCTCACTCCTTATCCCCTCCCCAGAGCCTGAGAGCCCCTGACTGCAGGGAGTCTTCTGGAGTCCTGGGGCCTGGTCACCAGCTGCTGGACCAACAGCAGGCTCCATCTCAGCAGTGATGGCCGGGCCCCTGCCGCTCTGCAGACTGACCACAGCAGACTCGGAGAGGATCCTATTTCTGTCTGTCCTCCTCCGAGGCAGCAGCTGCCAGGCTCTGGTGCTTACTACATGGTCCCTAGCTCTCCTGTTGGCCATCAGAGAGGGAAGGGCCACTAAAACCATGCATTCTCCACGGAGCAAAAGCTGGTTCTTAGGAATGAAAACTGTCTTAGCTACTGCAATGGTCTGTGACCCTTCAAATGCAGCATTTCTGTAATAATAAAATTCTGTGGGATCAGGAAAAAAAGGCCAAAAGCCTCCTTAGGGGGGTGATAACCAACAAAAGGTTGAGAAACGCTGATCCATACAATTCACACACTGTCACCAAACCAACACTCATGCCCCAGTACTTCAAAAGGCCAAAAGTCAACACGTCAGAGTTCGACGTCAGGAGAAGTTCATTCACTGAGAAGGTGCCAACCGAGAAGATGGGGGACATAATGGTGCCTCAAACACATCTTGCTCGCTGAACTGGGTTACAGGATTTTAAGGGGCTGTGGGAGCAGGTAAGGAGACGTGCGGGTGGGACGAGCTTTAACTGAAGGGCCCTGGGACTTGCCCTCTATGTCAACACTGCATCTTCCTGGATAACAGCTCCTTGGCGTCGGAACGGGTTCCGGGGTTCAAGTTCCAACTGTGTTCCCTTTGGTTCCCTGGGCAGAGATCAGGGGGTCGACTCTGGCTGCAGGTATAGCTGGCAGTTCAAGGTCTCCACTCTGCTCATGCTTCGGCTGGGTGACTAGTGGTTTTCTGATCTACTGTCTCGGAAAAGCAAGTTACTATCTCACTCAACGGGACAGGACCGTTTTGCTCTGGTCCCGTGGTTAGCACATGAGGCTCCAGCAGCCGGAGGCCTCCCAGCCACACCTCTCGTGTCCCAGAAGAGGAAGCAGAGGTCCGGCAGGTCAATGACCCAGCCAAGATCACTGTGAAATGGGACTCGGGTGGGGAGGATGCTGGTTCCACATGAAGAACCTGTGAAGAAGAAGCTGTGGCTGTGCGGGGGCTCCTGGCAGGACTGTGACCCCCACCAGCCCAGCAGGAGGGGACGCAGCCCCCTCCCCCGGCTCCCACCACAATCTGCTCCTGATGCCTCCATCGGCTGCCCTTAGCCAGGAGTCATCGGTGAGGGAGCCCTGGTGAGATTCGCGATGTTAGTCTCCTGCGGGTGCAGAGGAGGAGGAGAATGGAACTGGAGAGACAAAGAGAAAACACGCAGCACACAGACAGCCCCGGCGCACACACACCTGTTTACCAGTTCGCACCTGACCTCTGTCGTGGTGACACACGCACACTCCCGGTGGTTGGGGAGGGAGGAGCTCACCCCTCAGCGATGGTCATGCCACTCGGACCTGGGCACTGTTATCCAGTTGTTTGTTCATTCCGTCCTTCATTCTAGGCACTGCGCTGGGTAAGAAGGACACCCCTGTGAAACAAACCCACGTGCTTCCTAGTGGAACCAAGGCCTCCCAGCACTTGGGCAAGCCAGGCCACCCCAAAACTGAGTCCTGGAATCTCTGTGGGCAACAGTGGGAAAGAGATGCTCCCCGTGTTTTGCCCTGGCATTGAGAGGAGGGGTCTAGAGATCTGACCCAGCCCGGAAGGGAAGCAGCATGAGGACTAGAGGCTCCGGGATGGGCCCTGAGCCCCCAAAGTCAGTGAGGCAAAAACGCTCCTGGTTCGTGGTCCAAGGGACTGTTTCTCCACTGAGCCATCCTGCCTCTCCTTCCAGGGGGGAATTCCTGCAAGCACCTGAGACCCAGGACAAGCCTTTGATCTCTAAGGATTTTCATGAAGGCAGCAACACTGGGCGTCTCTGGCAGCTGGTAGTTCAAAGTAAGAATGCAGATGCTGGGTTTTCTCTGAGTCAGAGCATTATTACCCACATTGAGTGTCCCACAGGAAAACGAGGAGAAAACCAATTACTTTGAGGCCCCCCGGACAAGATAAATAGATCTTAGAAAGCTCAGATCATAGGCTTTCTGGAGAAGACCGGCATAACTGGCCGCCGGAAGGAAGGGATCCGTGATGGAAATTCTGGGGGGTTTTAATGAGGGGCGCTCAGGCAGAAAAGCCCAGCCAGGGCAGGAAAAAGCTGACTTGGGAGTCAGGAGTTCTGGGCCTTAACCTGGGTCTGCTCTGCCTACGGGTTGAGGATAAGTCATTTATTCCCCACTCTGAGGTTCCACCTCCACATGTGCTAAATTTAAAACAGTAAATAGCTATAAGGGGGCAGGGAAGGAAAGTGACAGCACCATGGCAGAAGGGCCTTTGGAGGCAGACCTTGGTTCAAGTTCAGATTCAGCCTTTAAAAGCCATGTGACATAAGGCTAATTAGGCTTCAAGCCTTGGTCTTCCCACGTGCACAAGGAATGTGATAGCACCTACGTTAGAGCATCCTCGTGAGGGTTAGTAGATAAACAAAGGCCATCGTGCACCAGAAACAGAAGAAGGGGAGTCAACAGAACAGAGAAGGGACCAGTCCACACAGGTCTGCAGGATGCTCCCTAGTCCAAACCCCTAAAGCTGTGGGGGCTGAGGCTCGGCGGCAGGCTCGGAACAAGGAGGGAATTCCTGCCTTCCCCGCCCCCCAGGCTCCAGGTGTTATAGCAGCTCCATTCCTGATCCACATAACAAATCTCGGTGGTCAGTACTACAAGCTCACTTTACAGATGAGAAAACTGAGCCTCAAAACCCCTTCAGTGGCGTGTCCAAGGCAACACAGCAACACAGCCCCCACATCGCCAACTGCCGAGGCCTGCATTTGAGCTCAGGAACGTCTGACTGGGGAGCCTGTGTTCTTCCCAACATGCTATTCTCTGGGGGGGAAAAAAGCGCAAACAGAGCTGCCGAGTTGGAATATGTGAGTACCCACCCAGGGAGACGAGAATTTGGCTGAGTAATTCTGACGTGTCTAAGAAAACATCACCCTTGTCACCGCGGTGTCATGGGCACAGAGGATGGGCAGCCCGTCAGCCCTCTGGGTGGTCACAGTCAGGAGACCAACCTGGTGACATCTGCAGCTTGTCCCTTCCCCTTGAGCTGGACGCATCCAGCACTGGGACGGGTGTCTCCTGGGCTGACACCCGGGAGCACGTGGGCTGTGTTCTTTATTCAGGAAGACAGAGGTTAGCCAGCTCCTAGGCAACCCACGAGGAGGCCACTGTGGTCAGAACAGCCTCGCGGATGGAAGGGCGCTCTGGGCCAGCACAAGTGTTTATTTAACTGCTTCGTGCCTGATGAATAACTAATTTGCACAAAGCCACAGTGTGCCGGAGATGCGGTGATAAATGATGCCACAAAAGCATCAAGTTCCTGGGCTTTCAGTGTGCTTTGCGTCCCTCAAGGCCACAAGAAGAACACCCGCTTCTCTGACCGTGGATTCGGACGCTGGATTCGGACGCTGGCGAGCCGGGCACGGAAGGTCTCTGCATCTCTCCAGGGCGAGAATCACACCTCATTTCCCTCCGTAGCTCCACCCCCAACCAGGACAGTAGTAGGCGCCCAAAAATGCTGCTTGGGTTAGCATGGGACAAATTTGCATTTTAATCCAAATGGTAAATATGACGTTTGAAAGGTAAACTGGAAGGCAGGGTATATGGGAGGTTTGAACGGACAGAGATAAAAGTGAATGTTTCAAAGGTTTATACAGGAACGTGTATCTTGAGGAGGGTCTCGCCAAATTCTGATTAGACACGTGCGTAGGCCTGGATATAATATAGTGTGCTCATTGTATCCGTAGATATGAATAACGATGTATTTTAAGATATCTGATCACCAAATATATTCATGCTTGTGATTGGCACACGAGATACGCTCAGTAAAATGCTAGTTTTGCTCTGGTCCAAAAAAAGCTCTAAGAAAATGAAATTCCGACACCTTAGTCACAGATCACACAATGAGGAGCCTCAAGAAACCAGTGTTGGGAACTGGGAAATGCTCTCTGATAACCAACCACCAATTACAAAAGGGCAAGTGAGTAAAAGAACAGGAGACACCAGCCACGGGAGGCATATTTAAAAGCGTCAAACCGGTAGGAAGCGAGGGAGGAGATTGCAAACCCAGAAGGAGACTCGGAGAGACAGCAGGGATGACCGGTGTCACGCTGCACCATCTTGGCAGGGGGTGGGAACCCAAAGGGGGCTGGCTGGGGGCAGATGGTGGCCCCGTCACCCAGGAAAGGGGAAAAGTGGTCCTTGTCACCTCAAGGGGTGATTCTGTCTCCAGCCCAAAGAATGTGTTCCGAGCTGGAAAGTGAGGAGACAGTTGGAACACAGGAGAGAGACAATACCTTGATAAGAGGCAGACCCTCCACCTACACCTGCCTGCAGAATCTCGAATGGAATCTGATTTTGAGCATGGGGGTGCAGGAGAGGCTGGCCCTCGTGCTGGGCAGATGCCGGCCCACTTCCCCAACGGGAGCCAGGACGAGCCGGTCACTTACCCTCCACCCACACCTGTAGCCCTCGCTACCCAGCTGCCTCCTCAGGGCCCCACCAGCTGACCCCCTGCGGGCAAGGAACACCTACCACCTACCCTGTCCAAACAGGACCCTGGATCTGACCTCCAAGTGGCTCTTCTCAGGAAGTGGCTCCACTCCCCGACCCTCATCAGAGACCCAGAAACATGCTTGACCATTCCGGGCCCTTTGTCTGCTCCCCTGCTTCCAGAAAAAAATCCAGAAAGCTCCCAGTTCCCTTCCCTTCTACACCCTAGAGCAACCCACTGTCACCTGCCGCTGACAGCTGTGCCATGGCCCCTCCCTGCCACCACCAAGTCTATTCCCAACATAGCAGCCAGGGGGACCCCCACAGCACCGGCTGCACCTTCACATTTCATCTGCGCTCCCTACGCGCAGGTGTCTCTCCCCAAACTCACCTCCAGCACCAGACTCCACTCCCTTTGTTCCTGGGACACACCAGCTCGCCCACCCAGGACCTCAGCGCACGGCTCCCTCCAAGAACCCGGTTCATTCCACCAGCCACCATGCCCACCTCCAGCCCAGGGTACAACGGGGTCCACGCCCGACCGCTCCATCACAGGGATGCCCCCCTCTTACTCTCCTCTTTGTCTCCAAGTCTAAAGCCCGATTATTTATCCATTTACTTGTCAGTTTGTCCCTGTTACTAGAATCTCAGTTGGCTGGCATAAGAAGGGGTACATCTTGAAGCCAAGATACGAGGAAGTGAGGGCACCCCCAGGGTAGGTGGAGGAGGGAGACCGGGAAGGGGGTTCCAGGTGGAAGGAACAGCAGGAGCGAATGCACAGAGTCAGGAAAGGGACATGCTGGGAGGAGCCGGTCCTGCAGGAAGGCGGGAGGGAGATGGGCTGCATGTGCAGGGAGGGGCTCAGGGGGCCTCCCTTGGTCAGTCTGGGAGCCCCTTCCCAGGACTCGAGCACTTCAGCTGCCCCGTCGTTAAGATGCCGGTAGCTCCCCCAGGGCAGGGAGGAGCCAGAATTCTTCCCTGGACGTGGTCTGATGACAGGGGGCGCCCCCACGTCCCTGTCGCTCTGCTGCCTGTGTGGGCTCGAAGGACAGTGTGCCCTGGCAGGACGCAGAGCTGCCAGGACCGGCCACCACTTCCGCTTCTGGGAAAGGTCGGCAAAGAAGCCTAGTCGGCACGACTGACATCCCAGGATTTTATCCCAATTCCATGCACTCGGTCTATGGCCCGCAAGACTTAGCTTCTCCCCCCAGATGGCCATCTCACAGCCAAACACCCTCAGGAAAGGCAGGAGGGGCAGTGGTTGAGAGCGTGGCCTCGGGCCAGGCTCGTGGCTTTGCCACTGCGTGGCCATGAGATATGACCCGGAGACAGTTGCCTAACTGCCCCCAGGTGCCATGTCTTCTTCTGTCACATGAGGTCAACAGCTCCATTGCACAGGACATTGTGAGGATTAAATACAAAGGCCTCCGAGGAAGACAAATACATACCCATTTTGCAGCTGGGTAAACTGGGGCTCAGAGGGGTGAGTCACTTCCCCGCAGTCTCACAGCAGCAAGGGGCAGGGCCATCATCTCATTCCAGAGGCCTTGTCCCTGACCTCAGAGCCATGTGACCTGCTCAGGTTCCAGGTGACGCCTACGCTTACCCACCCTGTCCATCCCCCACTGGGACCCGAGCAGGCTGACAAGCAGCTCCAAAGGTGACTTGGGGACACTGAAAAACCGTATTGTACTTCTGCTCGCTTAACTATAACCACATCCTGAGCACAACTAAAACTAGGTCAAAAGAATTATTTCTGGGGTTTCAAAAAAAAAAAAAAAGAACCTTACAGGAATATCCTAAATGTGTCTCATCATTTGCAGCCAAGTGATGTCAAATGGAAGGTTTGTTATTATGCATTTTCTTTTTCCAACATGTCAAATCCTTGTTCCTGACTGGAATGAGCCTGTTCCAATTAGCGGCTCACCCCACCCCCCACCAGCTGTCTCCTGGCTCAGCCAAGTGGGAAGGGGCAGGACGAGCCGCTGACTCAGTGGTTCTGCCCAGGTGGCACACTCGGAAGGGGCATCCTTGCCCGTGGCCTCGAACCCTTCCTCCCGGGTCCACTGTGCTCCAGCCTCCACCCCTTTCTGAGTGCCGCAGCTGCTTGAAGACTCAGTCATTTGCAATACCTCCAAGGACTCTAACCAGGACCAGCCCCCTTATCTCATAACCCCCTCCCCCAACCCTCCCTTTGCAGGTGAGGAAACCAAGGTGCAGGTTGCCCCAAGCCCCGCAGCCCATTGGTGGCGGACCAGGGCGAGAGCCCAGGGCTCCTGGCTCTTGGATGGTCATCCTCCTGCCCACCAGGAGCAGGGGGCCTTGAGACACCGTGGGTGTGCAGGAGTCTCCCTTCTCTGCGGGGCCACGCTCGCTCCAAGACCCCAGTGGACGCCTAAAATCGCAGATAGCACCGAACCCTATAGATTCTATGTTTCTTCTGATGCATCCATACCTATGCTCAAGTTTAATTTACAAATTAGGCACAGGAAGGAAGAAACAATGACTAACAATAAAATGGAACAACTATAACAATATATTGTAATAAAAGCTACGTGCATGTGCTCTCTCTCCCTCTCTCAAAATATCTGGAATTTTCCAATTAATCATCATGGGCACCTGTCATTGAATTCAGAGCCCACCCAGGTAATCCAGGACAATCTCATCTGAAGATCCTTCATTACACCTGCCAAGACCCTTTTTCCAAATAACATCCCATTCACAGGCTCCAGGGGTGAGGACCTATGTTTTTTGGGACCACCCTTCAACCCACCACGAGGAAGTTCTACCTGGGGATTCCAGGGACCTTCGGAAATCAGGGACTGTAAGCTGTGCTTACAGTCAGGGTGAGGATCCTCCGATCTGCCTGCAAAGCAGAGCCGCGCATGAGTCTGCAGCGAGGACTTGCCCTCCTCTGGACAGCAGCGTGCTGGCCATGTAGTGGCCAGAGAGACGTGCGACATACAGAGTCAGGACAAAGCGACCAGCCTACTGCAGAGGAGGCTAGCTGCACACCAGGCGCAGTGCTGAGTCCTTCCGCAAGTCCTTGCCCCCTGCAGCTGCCCTGCAAGGGAAGCGGAATGTAGACTCCATCACCTGCTGGATGGGTGACCTCGGACAATTAAATTCTGCAGGTTTCCCTTTCCTCCCCTTAAGACTGGTAATAATAATAATATCTGCTTTGAGCCCTGGCTGGTGTGGCTCAGTGGATTGAGCACTGGATTGTGAACCGAAGGGTGGCCAGTTTGATTCCCGGTCAGGGCGCATGCCTGGGTTGTGGGCCAGGTCCCTGGTGGGGTATGTAAGAAGCAACCACACGCTGATGTTTCTCTCCCTCCCTTCTCCTCTAGAAGTGGATACATAAAATCTTTAAAGAATAATAATATCTGCTTTGAGAGGTCCTTAGGAAGGGAAAGAAGAATATGTAAGGGGAATAAATGCTTAGACAGAGGCACCCTCGACGGAAGCTGCCATCACCATCATCATCACCATTATTATCATCCCCCCTCTTTATTCCATGGACACATCTGGTTATTTTTACAAGCCAATGCTCCATCTCCTTTCCTAATAGCTGTGACCCCCAAGCCCCCATGCAGTACTCACGGAATTGGAGTGTCACTTTAAATGCACCAGGAAGTTTGCTGTTTAAAGGATCCCAGGGGGACCCCATCTGTAAAGGCTTAACACCCTCAGGCAGCATGAATGCTGATCGGAAGGTTATCTGTTCCAGCATGTGTATGCGTGGTCACGTTTGAGCTGTGGAAGTGGGGCATGGCCCGCCCGCTCCACTGTTGTACTCAGCCCTGCTGTCCCCTTACCTCCGTCTCCGCTTCTTAATCAATGCCTGAGCTCATTTAGAGTCTCTGCTTCCCCCAGCCACCACAATGTGACAAGCACAAAGAGAAACTGGGAAGGAAGTGAGTTCTGTCATCACACAATGCCCCGGTGTGATGAGATACAAACCCAGAAGCAGCACTTGGAGTGACGGGCAGGACTAGAAGATGGCAAGAACCATTCACTCGCTGATCCCACAGTGCAGGACCCCGCATGGGGCATGGGCAAGACCACAGGCTCGGGAGCCTTCAGACTGGGGTTCAAATCCCAGCCCTGCCTGTCGCTGCTGTGGTGGAAGGCCTGAAATTAAGGCCCGATATTGTGTGCTGCCATGACACCTGGAGAAATCAAAGGGCTTAGAGCAGACTAACCTCAGGTTCCCCTCTCTACCCTGTTCCTGCACACAAGGTCTCATAACAGTCCCTACACAGACAACCCTACCTGTCAGGGGGACCAGACCCAGTCCCCATTTACCCCTGAAGAGTGGGTTTTCATTTCTCACCAGCCCATAGAGTTATTGAGACAAGCCAATGACATCTTCCTGCAGGAACCAGGGGCACCCCCGCCCTCTCGTCACTAGTGACAACCCACCTCCCACTGCCCCTGCTTGTTCGTGGACACGGCCCCCCTGCAGCCCACGTGGCGTGTGGTGTCCTCCTCGCCAGCTGTGAGCACGTTCAAATGACAAACTACTGCACCACACCTGTCCAGTGCTGGGTGTTGTGTTCAGCCTTTCCTACGACCCGGGGTGCAGGCTCCCTCCTTCACCAATGGGGTGATGAAAAACCCAGCTGTGTGAGCTTGGCCAAGCTCTCCGACCAGTGGTTTTCTCATCTTCCAGGAGATAAAATCTTCCTTGCAAAAGACCAAACACAAATTCCTACTGAGTAACTGAGTAGGGGCTCCCTTGCCCCACCAAATAAAATAAGGAGATAAGCAATCAAGGAGGCTGGACTACAAGTTCCCTATCACTCTCTCGCTTTCACACAAACTACACTTGGATTCTCGAGAGGGGACTGATTGGACTTCTTCTAACTCTAACATCATATGTGCCATTATTAACCAGTGGGTAGGGGACCACAGATTAAAACTAGAAAGCTATCTACACAAGAAAGATAACTACACCAGCAGGGAGCACCATACAGTGCAGAGAGGTGAGGAGGACCCACTGCCTCAAGCGCAGAATCTAAATGATTGCTGGTGCTCACCAAGCACTGCCTGCAAAGGCTCTGGCAGCAGAGATCATGATTGATCAGTGATGCTGTGATTGACCAGTGATGTCTGCCATGGGCAGGAAAGTGGGTCAGGCAGTAGGTAATGATGGTGTAGGTGCCTTCCCTCTTTCCCTGGACCGGAGAAAGAACCTGGGCTTCTGGTCAATCCCCTGCTCAGGGCCTATGCCTCTCCGTGAAATAAAAAGAACTGACCTAGTGATCTGCAAGGTCCCACCTCTTCTTCCTGTTTCCTTCAATCGAACTAATCGCATCACAGTGAAGGTCCAGGATGGGGTCCCTGATTTCAGGATGGGACAGAAGGAAACCATTCTGACTGTACTTCTGGATAGTTGTACTATTTCCTGATTAACCCTTGTAATCCTACCAGGTGTGATTCCAAGAGAGCTTCTTCAGAAGCAAAGGGATTTCTGCAAACCATATTTGCTGCCTGCAGTGGCAGTTTACAATGAAGAAACTGTGCCCTGTTCTGGCCAGACTCAGGATCCGAGCACCAAAGCCATTGCTGGACCCTGTGCACACTGCCTTCTGAGTTACCCAGGTGCGGTGGCCCCAGCCTGGCCATTGGCAGGAGGGGAAAATGGGGCAAACCCACAGGTGCCCCCAGCCCACGTCACACACGGTCAGCTGAGGCAGCCAGGGAGCCCAGAGGCAGACAGTGGCCCAGGCTGGTCTCACTTCCCCAAAGAGGCCCAGATCTCTTTTCACTAGAATGGCCTTTAATCACTTTAAAGATTTTATTAAAAATTCCCCATGGACCAGTTACAGCCAATGCTTCCTGGCCACGATCTGTCTCACCATCATGCCCACGGCTTCTTACGCCTCAGCTTGCGAACGCTCCCTGGACCCACTCTCTCTCCTTCGGTCTGTCCTGGGGCATCTGCCTCTTCGTCCCTGACCCCAGTGGGTGTGTCCACCCCTCTGGCTGCCCCAGCTCTGTATCTGGGCCCTCTCAGCATGCCTCCCAGTCCACGCTTTGCTTCTCCTTTTCTCCATCTGTCTCTCTCTCTCCCACCCCTCTTTACTCCATGATCCTCTCTCCTTCTCTAAAGCAGAGTCCTCACTACCTAGGGTCTCTTTTCATTCTTTCTTCCTTCAGGGGAGTCTTCTCCAACATGGAATGACTGCCACAGCCAGTCAGGGGTTCCCTGGAAACACGCCCTGCAAGGGGATGCTCATGGGGCAACACTGAGACAGGAGACCTGAGCCCGGACGATAGCCAAGAGGTGGGAGAAAAATGGAGGACTGCGCCGCAGAAACCAGGGAGGCTTCGGAAAGGAGGCGATCCGGGAAGGCCCTGGCCCGTGGAGACTGGGTGACGGTCCCTCGCACAAGGAACCAACATAAACCTCTGTCAGTCTTGCTAGGTCTGCAAAGTTTCTGCTCTCTGGACCTACAGCCTCAGATGGATTTGTTAGTTCCATAAATATTTAATAACTACCCACCAGGTTCCAGGGGACAGGGTAGAGTGTGCAAGGACAAACCAGCATGGGGCCGGGTGGGACACAAGCCCATAAGGCAATAATTAAGAAGGGATGTGAGAAGTTCAAGGGGAAATTCAAGGGCGTCCCAAACACCGATCTGATGATAATGCACACGTGAAGTTGCTGCTCTAGAGTGTGAGGGGCCGCTCTCTGCTCCCTTCACTGGAAGCTGGGGCTCAAAGCTACACGGCCTTTCCCGGACCACAGGGTGTGCTCACACTCACCTCTGCCACTTACCCAGCTCAATTCCGGAGGGGGCGTGGTTCATCCAAGCTCTCCTGCCTCGGCTCCCTCCTCCGCACCGCAGAGAGGACCGTGCTCTCAAGGGACATTAACCCGAGTGGGAGCCTGTAGGGATAGTGCCCAACCCTACCAAGCCCTAACAGGGTGACTGTGTATCTATGAGGGGTGGTGAATGACACTCCGACCAGACTGACACCAACACCGCCCTGCTGAAAGAAATCGGAAGTCTCGTCTCACCTGCGAAAGGCTTCTTTCTGCCTGGCCAATGCCCCAAGGGCTCTGCCCTCTTCATCCCCCAGAGCCACTGCAGGGAGGGTCAGACAACTGCTGTGGTCAGGGGGCAGTGACTGGCCCCAAGTCCTGACTACGGCGCTTCCACTCCGGGGCTGGCAGCAAGGGCCTCTGCCTGGCACCCTCGGTCCTATTCCTAGCACCCCAAGACCTCAAAAAGGGAGCCACATTCTTTCTCCCCGTCTCGGCCCCGATGTCTGCAAAGCCCACTGAGTTCCCCAAGGGGCTTCCTGCACCAGGCATCTCCTCTCTGGAGCGCGGATGGTGGTAATTTGCATTTATTTCCAGGCTTCCTTGAACGGCATCTGTCTTCCCAGTAACTATAAGCTCCCTGGAGTCAGAGCACCACTGGGACTGGGTTCACTATTGGCTCTGCTGGTGCCCACCACAGAGCCCAGCATATAGTGGGCGCTAAATATATTTGCAGAATGAAGAAACAGCTGCAAGACCAGGCTCTCTAACCTCCAGCACCAAATTTCTCGAATGCCGGCTTCCACCAAGATGGGCTAGATTTTCTCTCCATGCATTCCCACAACAAGCTGCCTGAAAGCCTGCTCCATGTCTCAACCTGGGGGGAGCCTCCCGTGCTCCCAACGAGGCCAGCGAGTCTTCGAGTGACCCTAGGAAGCCAAAGCAGTCTCCATCCCCAAGCAAACATCCAGGGCGGGAAGGCCACTGCGGGGTGCTGAAAGCATTTCACTCTCGTAAACATCGCCGTCCTGCTTCCTATTTTATTCATAACCAGGCAACTGGAAGTTTAAACAGGGTATGGTTTTCTTTCCTCTCGATGTAGAGGAAAAAAATATATTTGAGGGTTTTTTAGGTTTTTTTTTTTTTTTGACTGAGAACACCCAGCCCCCAGCCCACCCCCACTGTCTTCTCCTGAATCTGTGCTCAGATATGGGATCCCGCCCAAGACAGGCCTCCGCCTTCGGAGGCAGGAGCGGCTCAGACCATAAATCTCATCTGGGGCTCCAACCATAAATCCTCATCTTTGGCTGCTAATCCACATGGAGAGGAATGACAAATGCTCTATTTAGCCCTATTTCCAAGGAAATTAGAATTACAAATTGGAGCCATCGCTGAGACCTGCTTGAGCACAACCTTCGGAAATAAAGGTGGAGATGGGGCGGGAACAGGCTGGCATTTGACTAGTCCGGTTCATTGTCAGGTTCGCCCTTGTAGGAATGCTCCCCACCAAGGAATCGCTGCCCCTGCTCCCAGGCCCACCAGGCAGCCAGCGGCCCTGGAGCATTCACCCAGCTTCGTTCTCTGCTAAGCACCACCAAGCGCCGTAGGTAGGCAATCACTTCCAGGGTAAGGACAGAAAATTGCTTCTTTAATTGGGTAGATGCTAGGACAAGGATGATTTCATTGAAAAATGGCATTAATGAGGATGGAAGGGATTTGGAAAGGGGCAGGGCCAGAGAGGCCCACAGATCAGACAAGGGAGAGAGCCGGGCTCTCTAAAGGCTCTCTTCTCAAACCACAGACAGCCCCTGGAGAAGAGGGCGTCTGTTCCCTTTCATTTTGTTTTCTTGACTTTGCAGCCGGGAGTGAAATTTGAGGGAAGCAGGTTGGATTTCTATGGGGCGGTGTTGGGTTCAGGTCCTGCGTCCGCCCTGTTAGGCCCCAGTGCGGTCATCCAGCCCCCTTGAGACTCTTTCCCCGAATTATTTGTTTCCTTTATTTCTTTAGCACCTGAGCTTTCATTGCTAAGCAGGCCAGCCAACATTCGCAGTGCTTTATAAATACCAAGAAATGGGATCCTCACACCACGCCTGATCGGTGTCCCCTTTCTTCAGATCCCGAACGCGAGAGGCACAGAGAGGGTAAGTGAGTTGCCCAAAGTGACACAGCGGGTAAGCTATGGGGCGGGGATTTGAACCCAGGCTGCCTGGCTCCAGAGCCCACCCTCTGATTATAACATGGAGATGACACTACTGCTCCAGCAACTCCAGCTTCCAGTGGGGGATGAGAGCTGAGAAAGTGAGGCCAGAGCACTGAGCCAGTGTTTCTCCACTTGGGCTGGCCGCTGCCCCTTCCGGTGCTTTCTCCTTGGCTCCTGCGAATTCCGTCCTGCCCACACGAGCCGCCCGGACCTACTCCTAACATTAAGTACTGTTTCCACACCAGGAGTTCTATGTGTCAGCCCGCTATAAATAGGGTCATGTGTCCTGTCCCCCGTGGAGAGTGTCTACACTGAACATAGTGGCAGCATTAACGTGAGTCCAAATGGTTGGGAATAGATTCATAATGAAAAGACAGCACTGTGCACCGGCTAAGCCCGAGAACTCTGCAGGCCAGCGGCCTGGGTTTGAGCAGGCATGAGTCACGCCACTTTTCTGGGCCTCGATGTCTTATTTGTAAAACGAAGAACTAAAATAATAAAACCCACGTCGCAGGGCTGTACCCGCCGGCAGAGGTGAAATCAGTAAGGCTCTGAAGACTGCAGCCGGCAGCGAGGTAGCAGGCCAATGCGTGGCAGGACCGGCAGGACCTGGACTGCTGGCGCAGCACAGCCGGCAACAGGGCAGCGCTCGCCAGCCCGCAGCCCCCCGACCAGCAAGGCTTTAACCGTGGCCAATGACGTTAGTGCCCAATTAATACCTAATTTGGGACGTGCTGTGCGAAACCGCTTGGCACACTGCATCAGGCCACACGTTAGCTTGACCTAAGGACCCCATGATTGGCAGGGGACAGAGCCAAGGGTGTGACACGACAGAGCACGGCAGACTCAGGTGTCCTTTGCCAAGAGCACGCTGTGTGTCCTTAGGCAAACCCCCTCCCCTCTCTGAGCTCAGGTTCTTCATCCGAAAGCCCTCCTGCAGCTCCAAAACCCTACAGCTCCCGGGCACCATGAAAACCATGTGTCCACATGTCAGCAGAAATTCCCAGAGAGCGTGTAATTACTGGCACTTAACCAACCTGTAGTTAACTCCAGGTAATTTCCAGAGGATTTACTGCAACTCTGAAAGCTATTTGGTAAGGGAAGCGATGTATATTCAATATTGACAGTGCGGGAGCTGGGTCCTCTATCTCTAAGCCCATAAATTATCCAGGGTGTCGAGAGGACAAAGACCACCAATGGCTTGTTACAAGTGGCCTCCCTCCCAAACAGAAATCAGGATTTATAGAAAGCTATTAAAAAAACGTAGGGAGTGAACTGAGAGCCAGACTCCTGTGAGTGATGTGTGTGAGTGTGTATCTGACCACGTGTCTGTGTGCACGCACGGCCTCAAGAAATGAGAATGTGATAAACACACCTCACTGCGTTGAATGTGACTCTCTGTCCAATCCCACTCAGACGACATTCCCGGAGCCCTCCTAGGATCTGGCACCCTGCTGGGGTCAAGGAGGGTGAGTCCCATGGGACCTGGCCCTGAACCAACTCACGCCCGTAACCCTCCCTCTCTCCTGTGTAACGCTGAGCCCATCACGGAATCCTTCCGGTGCTCGGTTCTCTCACCCACAAAACGAGAACCCTAAAACGTCAGGCCACGGAGTCCTCTCAAAGCTTCGTAAGGTAACGTACGCAAGAAAAAGATTTTTTAAGATTAGTGATAATGTGGCTATAAGTAAGTCTACTATGGGACAGAATGAGCATGAAAGGTTCATAATAAAGATACCCAGACCCCGGCCAGGTAGATCGGCTGATTAGAATGTTGGCCCACAACACTGAGGCTATGGGCACATACAAGAATCAATCAATGAATGTGTAAATAAGTGGAAATCAATTTTTTCTCTCTTCCTTTCTGTCTCTTTCTCAAATCAATTTTTAAAAAAGATGCCCCCTAAAAAGAGGGTTGCTAAAAGTTTCTGGGAAAGAGATGTGGACAGGAAATTGTAGGAAAGCAGAAAAAGGAGAGTGTGGGCAGAGAAAGTGGAGGAGGAGGTGCCCCTGATGGAGCAGGAGGGACCACAGGGTGGCCGCCGGTGTGAGGGGAGAGAAGGGTGAGGCTGCAGGAGAATGGGGGAGAGGGCAGCACCTGAGGCTGAAGGTCCAGAGGGAGCAGGGTAGTGGAGAAGAGAGAAGATTTTAAAAGAGCATAAACAATAAGGGGCAGAGACAGAGCAGGAAATCAATAAGAAGGCCTAAAGTTGATTCATCCCGAGACAGCCGCCCAAGCGCTCGATTTAGAGAGGGGGAGAACCTGCGGGAGGCCGAAGCAGAGCAGACAGAGTGCCAGGCGTTGCCTCCGGGAGCGGGGGCTCACTCGGGGTGGCACGGACGGGCAGGGCTGGGCCTTTTGCTTTCGAACCTGCGGTACCATGTGGGGCTTGAATGACGTGCATACTCCTTTGATAAAAACAAAAATAACTGAAAACCTTTTGAAGGGATGGAAGCGAAGGCTGAGGAAGTGGGGCAGGCTGGACTTGGCTCTCAGCTACTTACAAATAAATGCTCCCTTTTGCCATCCCCATAATCCCACAGGGACATCAACCCCTCTGTTTGTCTCCCATTTAACTGCGCCACTCCTGCGGCCGTTGGGGGGAAGTGAAAAGAGTTACCACAGGTGAGCCTGAGGGGAAGTGCCTCGTGACACGCGTGCTCCATAAGGTCGGTTTCCAGGGCCAAAGGTTTTCAAAAGCACGCCTCCCTTCCTGGGGGGTGGGAACTGTTGTTCCCCGTTTGCAGTAAGTGTGGTGCGTGCTCTCTCATGGTTCTTGCTCCTAAGGGCATAGCTTGGGAAGGGGCATCCAGGAGTGGGTGCATGAGTCCCTGACTTGAGAACCAAGTTCAGTCCCTCTCCAAGGACAGAAGACATAAGCCAAAGGGAATGGAGATAAACAGGAAATGAGAGAGCACTGGTAGAGCTCGGATGCTGTAGGGGACCATGGCTCCCACCACCGGCGAGAGTCTGCAGAGGGAAGCACAGAAGGCAGCTGGCGCCTGGGCGGTCCTCCAGCCCCGGCTCCAGGTGCGCCCGGCCCCAGGGGAAGCCCCACTCCTCCATCAGGCCTGCTCTCCATCTTCCTCGGGGCCCAGGAACCACGCTCCCTGGCATGCCTCAGCTGGTTCCAGTGGGGCTGCCCTCACCAGCCCCCCAAAGTGTCAAGAGGATTTAAAAGCCAACAGCAGGTAGATCTCTCCGAGAGCTCCCAAGAGCAAGTTGCTGAGCCCTGGGTCTCCTGATGTGGAAGGAGAAAGAAAAAAAAATTTTTAAGAAGGAAGAGTACATATCCAGGGAGGTTCTGCCTTTGGGGTGCTATGTTATAGCTAAGGAGAAACTCAGCAAAGCCACTTCTGGTCACAGCTAGCACACTAATCTTCGCATTTCCATCTTTCCAACCCACGAACTGTGCCATTTGGATTTCATGGTCTAAAAATATCTCCCAAACTTCCAAGTATGTTGGCATAAGCTGGTGGACTCAAATTTTTAATCCATTTGCAAATGTTTCTACACAGCTCTTCCCCCCCCCAATTCTATTTTGTGCTGAATCACTTTCATCATTTGGTTTGACATTTATTGTGAGCAGGAAGGAAGTTGTCTTGAACACAAATGTCAACCCTGGCCCCCAAGGCTCCTGAAGGCTGCAGAGGGAGTGCGAGAGAAAACGAGGGCCGCGCTGGCTAGAGACTGAGGCGTGTGGCAACTGGCGCAGGGGAAACGGCGGGCTTTGGAGCCAGCTATTCCTGGCTGCACCTGGCTGTGTGAGCCTGAGCAAGATACTGGGCCTCTCTGAGCATGTTTCCTCAACTATGATGTGGGGATCATGCAATGCAGTCTAGCAGAGCTGCTGCAGAGATTCTCTACCAGCGGGTTAGAGACCCTTGTGCACTTCCTGGTCCAAAGCAAGAGCTTGAGAAATGGCCCCATTCGGAACTGTAGCGCCATCTTGGAACAGCTAACCACCACATATCAGGGCACCCCCATCCCTTCTGCACCCAAGGGCAAAGCCCTCCTCACAAAACACAAATCTGATCATGCCACTCCCTTCTGGGAAACCCGGCAGCCTCACTCACGGTCAGACGAAAATGTTCGCTGCGGTCTACGCAGTCACGTCTAAGTGCCCATCCTCACCTCATCCTGGCCTCTCCAATGCCTGCCCTCCTGCCTGCAAGTGGGATGTTCCCAGGCGGCCTCACACGGTTTTGCCTTTGATTTCAGGTCCTGCAAAGAGGTCGCTTCCCTCCCCTCTCCCACCTCTCCAGACCCCAACTCATGCCAGCAAAGATTTCACAGCCTGCAGGAGGAGACACCTCTTCCAGGATTCCCTCCCACGTCCTCAGATTCACCCTCTCTGCCCGCTGGCTCTGACTGGTGGCGTGTTCTTTCCTGTACCCACCGCTGGCCGGGGCTGACCGTCGGATTACAACCAGGGCCAAACCACGTGGTTAGGAATAGAGAGGGAGGAAGTCCCAAAGGAATCGGAATAGCGGTCAGAGGGCTTGATGTGGGAAGCAAACCACCAAAGGTCAACGCCTGTTCCCGCTGGTTAGGCAAGACGAGCACCATAGAAAGTCAGAGCCAGCAGAGGTCTTAAAGTTTTACAAGTAGGAAAACTAAGCACCAATGTGGATGGAGGACTCACCCATGTTCACACCAGGGCCATCGCCAAGGGTCCAGACCCCCACCCCAATGCTCTTCCTACTGAATTATGACAACACCCCTGCTCCCAGGAAAATGTGTTCAGGATTCAATCCGTTTCATACTCAGAAGTTCCAGCCACAGGCTTCATGAGAATGTGAGGAATGGTTTATGCATATGAATTCTGAGGACCACTGGGGTCCGAGGGGCGCTGTCTTTGCACCGTCTCCCTCAAGCAGAGACCCCCAGAGTCAGGCACAGAGTGGGAGGCAGGCTGTGAGTCCAAGAGGAAGAGGAAGCTGGTGTGATCACTCTCCTTTAAGGGCAGTACCATTGCCACCCAGCTTTCCCTCCGTCCCTCATCACTGTCCTGTTTCCTCTGCCCCTCTGAGGGGGGCAGAGAAAGGGGCGGGAGGAAGAGGAAAAGCAGAGTTGCGAAGGGGTATGAAGGATGGAAGAAAGGGTTGATTTAGAAAGTCCTTTCCAGAGAGGGAAGGAATGAAACCTTCTGGAAGTGATCCGTGTAGAGCCCTTTGTTTGGGGCCTTTCTGGAGGAGAACTCCTGGAACCTCAAGCCCAGGCTGAAGAACTGCCTCCTTTGGGAAGATGTCCTTGATCTGCCCCTCACCCCTGCCAGACTTCTCCCCTGTGTGCCCACTGGGCTGGGACACCCTGCACTCTGTCTGTGCAACTGTCTGCACAGCTGGAACCCACGGGTAATCAATAGGTGTTTGACAACTGTCGAATGAATTAGTTAATGAAGCAGTAGTAGGCCATGGCCATTACTGGGGTCAGATTTAGTCACAAAATGAACAGAACCATAAGAAAATGCATCTCTTCGCCCAGGGCTGTGACTCCGGAGCAGCGAGGAGCGGACCTCCAAGAACGCCCCTGCAGACAACCAGCGCCGGTCATTGCTGCATCTTCTCCAGGGAATGGATGAGATGAGCTCGGACGTCCCCAGGCCTGCGACTAGGCCAGGCGCAGCAGGAGGGCAGTGAGGACAGGACAAGTGAGGGAGTTCGGCAGCCTGGGAATGTCAGCGGGCTGCCAGAACGACGGAGCATTCTCAGATGAAGTCCGCTGTTCGTGGAGCTGAACATCCCGTAGGCGGACGGGACTTCTTCAACCACGAGGCCCGAACCCCGCGGCCGGACCTTGCTTCCCACACCACAGCCACGCTCCGTCTTTCTTAATTGTTGAAAAATACACACAGCGAAATTCAACAACTGATTAAGCGTATGGTTCAGCGGCATTAAGCACATTCACATTGTTGTGTGACCATCACCACCCTCCATCTCCAGAGCTTCCTCATCTTCCCAAACTGAAACTCCGTCCCCACTGAACACTCTCTCTCTCCCCTGCACCCACAGCCCTGGCAACCA
>CM052544.1:119606517-119658630 GCA_028533065.1 Trachops cirrhosus
TCAGAGCCCAGCCAGCCCCTTCCTGGCTCCCCTCCACCCCAGCAATGCTCTCCCTTCCAGAACGCTGGACTGCAACAGGTCAATTCCTATCGATCTGTTTACTGCCATCTCCGAGCACAATCACTGGCTTAAAATCTGGACCAGAGTCCACACACAACAGACTCTGGTTAAATTCTGCTAACTGGCCGAGATGGAGATGAGAAAATGGCAGTTGACCTGACCTGGACCAACTGGAGCACAGAACCTTCTCCACCGGCCGCCAAGTTCCCGCGGAAGTCAGCCGCACTCAGCGTTCCAACCACAGCTCTCCGTGCCCGTGTTCAGATTGGGGTTTTGTTTGGAACTCGGCTTGGATGCTGCGAGGCCAAAGGGATTAGTCAACAGTGTTTGTTAAACACGGACTCCGTGCCCAGCATCACGCCTGGCACTGCCGATGAAAAGAAAACATACCAGGTTCTTGCCGGTGACGCAACGATCTGGTTGGCAAGCTACTCGGTGACGCAACTACTCGTGGCAAGCCCTGCCCAGGCGGCGCTCGCTGAAAGACAAGTTGGGGTGCAAGGCTGGCTGGAGCTCGGGGAGAAGGGCTCAGGGAAGGACCGGGAGGCGAAGCATGGCTTGTACTCAGGCCCATACGGACGTCCATGCAGCTGTGTGCCTGGGGGCAAGTCGCCTAATGTCTCTGAGCCTCCACTGCCTCCCGTCCACACATCGCATGGGCTCCGTGAATATCCCCATTTCACAGATGAGGAAACAGAGATCCAGAGGAGTGTAGTTGGCTTGTGGTCACACAGCTGGGATTCGGACACCTACCTGCAGGCTAGCTAAGAGTCCCTGCTCCCACACACCTTTCTCATTGGAAACATAAGCCACGTTTTCATCCACAAACCACCGCCCCATCCAGCCGAAGGGCCCGGGCTCCTGGCACAGCGAGCCCTGCAGCCGGGGAGGGTCCGTGCGTTGGTAATGTCCCAGTAACGAGCACCCCGCTCTGCCGTTTCCGACGTCAGCATTTTCCGGCACTCTTTTTTTCCAGAAGGAAGCAACAAAGTCCCCAGCTTAATTTGTTTCATGCAGTGACACTAATTAATGTTCCAAACACTGGGGCCTGGGGACTGGGGGTGGGGGTGCGTGCGCCTGTGCACGTGCACCGCATGCGACGTGTGCTCGGGCAACTTGCTTTCCCCCAACTTCTGAAATGATGTATGTGGGGGGTTTTCCTGCGCCGAACTTTGAGCTCAGAAAAGCAAGTTAGGCCCGCCCCACAAGTTTCATAAATCCTGCGGCCCTGCATCTGGGTCTGCACTTCAACTCCTCACCGACGCTGGGAATCTGAAGCAGAGACATCGGCCACAGAGTCACGGCCTTCAGCAGCCAGTGGTTCTCAGCCGAGGCTCTGCCTCCCCCTCATCAGAACCTTTGGAAAAGCCTGGGAGTCCTCCACTTACCGCAGCTCATTGGCTCCACGGCTGAAAAGCCTGCAAAATGTGTGATGTTCCTGCCCAATGAGGAGCTGTCCCGCCCCTAATGCAAATAGCTTCTTCATGGAAAAGCTGCCTGATTTTTTCAGGGAAGAAGGAAAGGCACAGAGACGGGGGTATCTTGTTGAAGACTGCACAGCAATTCCATAGTCTAAAAAGGTCTGACCTTCCCGAGTGCATCTCCTATTTAATCTTCTCACCACCCAGCCACTCCCCACCCACCCCAAGAGCCTCCTGCTCGGCACTGGGAATGGATGGTCACCCCTGACTCAGGACATCTCAACATTCCCTTTGATGTTCCAGAATCCTGAAGGTGAATGTTAGTGACTTCCCAGGAAACCAGAAGTGAGGCCAAGAACGGAAGTCAGAACACCACACTCACAAGCAAGACCCTGCTAGGAGCAGCTGCCACGGCGGTTCCAATCTTGTCTTGAAAATGCTAATGTTTCTCACACTATAAATCAGTACAAGTCTTCATTGTCCGTTTGAAAGGATCACAAAAGCCACTGCAGGACTGAAATTATCCATGCTTATTTCAAGTAACTGTCAAAAAAAATTAATTAAATAAAATAACCCTCCTGTTTTATTTGGTGAGAATTACTAACACTTGAACACACCACAGTTTCAATCAGGATCCAGCTCCTCACCCCACAGGACAATGCAGATGATGGCCAAGTTTCGGGGTGCTTTTGAGGGCTCTCCAATCCTGGCACATACAGCAAACTACCATTACACACCAGGCACTGAATTGACCTACCACAAGTACTTCCAATGCGGAATTTTTCTCTGACTGTCCTAAATGACAAATCAATGAGGGAGAAATCACTACAGGATCACCATGAGCCTTAAGACACAAGGCTTTCTTCACTTAAGAACCACTGAGTAAACGCAGGGACATTTGTGAACCCCAAGTCCCAACAGGCCTTTCACTTCCGAACTTGACAATGTGCCGTGGTGCTACTGGAGCCTTCCCCTACCCCCTCAGCACCCCCTCCCACACCCTCCAAGGGGGCCTGTTGCAGACAGAGACCTTCAGCCAACACCTCGGGGAGCCACCCGACCCGGGGACGCGTGGAGTTCTACACGGCACCTCCAGGGGCCGCGGGAGGACTGGGCTTCATCGGTCCCTCCTGGTGACCTGCCCCACGATGCAGCCTTCCCGTCTGCATTCCCTCTGCTGTCTTGTTCCCCCAATTTGACTCATTTCTCCAATTTTTCCTGGCATCACCTCCTCAGTCATGCATTCTCATTGGACATGCTATGGCCTCCAAGGCAGCATAATCGGTTCTTGGCCGGGCGGGGGTAAGGGGAGACAGGTAGGGCGAAAATCTCAGCCTGTTTACGTATGAGTCCCAGAGACATTTACATAAAAAGAAACACCAGGTGTCTGTGGTATTCACGCGTGCTGGGTGGGGCCATCAGGGGAAAGGTTGTCTAAGAAGACTCCTCAAATGGGGAGATAGTGAAAACAAGATTGAGCGACCACGTGTTAAATAAGCCACGTGCACTGAGCCCCACGCCTCGGGGAGCTTCTAGGGGGGCGCAGAATAACATGCAGTCTTGGCACTCTGGGCACTCGTGTGAATCTCCCCTTTTATTCCCTTCAACATCCTGTGAGGTCCACGTGTCTGATGAGGAGCTGAGGCTATTAGAAGTAAAATGACTTGGAAACTGCAGAGCAAGTCAGCATTACACTCGGGGTGTCGGTGTCCTGGTGGCTGGCCTCTCAGCCCCACCTTGGCAGAACCTTCTAGAGTACACAGTCCAACATGGCACAGAGAAATGACTGTCTACATGTCAGTTACTGTCCTCAATGAAAATAAATCAGGTTTCCGTGAATGGAATGCGTGGTGGCGCTGCCCCGCAGGTGACAGGATGAACAGCCCGAATGGATACACACATTTGTTATCACTATCAGGAAGGTTTGGAATGGCCCAGCTCAGTGTGGAGCTCAATGGAGAGCAGAGATTATTTTATATGACTCTCGGCAAAGGATGGGCAGGGGGTGGGGGTGCAGAGAAAAAGGGGATCTGGACACTGGGGGTTTCAGCACGTGCACAGTCCTCCTGGAGCCCGTGTGTGGCTGCCCGATCAGCTGCACCTGGCTTTGCTCTTCTTGCTCTTCACGTGACCCAGCCCCTAAGCCGGGCTGCCCAGCGTTCTCACGTTGTGGGTAAAATGCTCCACTGGAGCCGGGCTGTCAGAGGGCCACCAGGGGAAGCCAACGTGGCCGGATGGGCCAGCCTCGGAAGAAGAGATGAGTTCGCATTTTCCCCTCTGTGCCTAAGTGCCCTGAGCCCCCTCCTCTCTGGAGTTCCTTCCAGCTCTGATGGCCTCTGGTTTTTATAATCTGCCGAGTGACTCTCAGTGCCAGGTCCATCAAAATCCCATAAAGTGCTGTTAAGTAACTATCTGCTGATAATAAGTCTGATTCGACTTGCTGATGACTAAGTCGCGCTGGTTTCATTTTTTGGGCTGACATCACTACGTGGAGAAGCACTGGTAACTGATATACTTTGTTGAGATAAAGCAAAAGCTGGGATTTTAGGCAAGGGCAGGACAGAGAGATAAACTGCGTGGCAGCGCTGAGTGGTTTTCCATTAACACAGAGGCATGCTCAGTATTTTCAAGTCATGGTGGATAATATTTCAACCCTGCCCCCGCCAAAGACAGCCACTCGGTGGAAATGGGCTTAAGCTGCTATGACAAGTTTACAAAGAATCAAAGAGGTCAGTGCCGAAAAGCTCCATGTACAGGCTGTCCGTTCTCAGACTCCACACGGGCTTAGGAAGACCAGGCTTGGTGATTTGTAAGAAGGCACCTGCTGTGACAGCTATTGCTACTAATACACATAAAGCAGGTGCCCGGTGATGCTGCCCAAGGTGTGTGTGGGGGCGTGTAATAAACTATGAAGTGACATAAACACCTTGGTTCCTATTGATATATTGGTATTATGTGCCCCAACTCAACCATAACACTCTTACTCAGTCCAATGGTTTTATGTTCCTTCTGGATGGAAAGGAGAGGAGGAAGCAGAGATCCCAGTCTTTACAGAAGCCCACAGGAAGGAGCCATGCAGAGCCCACGTATGGGACACTCCACGGGCCAACTGCATACGTATTTACTCTCACACACTCATAAACTTCGTGCTAGAAGCCATCTTGTTCCTGAGTTATAACCCAATTTGTTTTCTCAAGAAAATGGTTCAGGCGAACTCCTTTATCTCTTCCATGGCAACAGTTTGGATGGGATCGATCTGCACCCAAGGACACCTGCAAAACTGGGGGTGGCCCGAGCCTCCACGTTGACTTCAGTCTTGCCGTCTCCAAATCGTTTTCCTTAACACAACACGGGAGGCTTAACGGGGCCTTCCCCTTTCTACACATCTTGGTTCCTCCCTCGCATTCTGTTACTGCATTTGCTCGACTATTGCAATGTAGTTGTTTCAAATCTCTCTCCAGGGAAAGAATTATGGCTTATCTCCCTCAACGGCCTGGAACAAGGCTTGCCACGTGACTCAGCATGTGTGGCCTTGAAATGAATGCACCTTTCTACTATATATTTGTCATTATCTGGACAAAGCCCAAGGCAGAGAGGAAGCTTGAGACTTTGTCTATATAGAATCCAGAGATCTAAGAAAGCGTGTTCATTGTATATATGCACCACTGCTTCTTTATCCAGCCATCTATCAGCAGGCACTTGGATTGCTTCCCGATCTTGCCTGTTGTAAATAACGCTGCAACGAACACAGAGGTGCACGTATCTTTTTTAATTAGTGTTTTGGATTTTTTCAAATAAATACCCAGAAGTAGAATCGCTGGGTCATGAGGCAGTTCTATTTTTAATTTTGGGGGGAACCGCCACACAGAGGCTGCGGAATCCCCACCAACAGTGCACAAGGGTCCCCTTTCTCCACATCCTCGCCAACACTTGTTTGTTGATTCATTGATGACAGCCACTCTGACAGGGGTGATCCCTTTGCAAGTTATATAAATGCCTAATCACTATGCTGTACACCTGGAACTAATATAATATCGTATATCAACTGTAATTAAATGTTTTAATTATGAAAAAGGAAGTGTGTTCAGCTCAACAAACACTGTTTTCCATAGCGGCCACACCGACTTACAACCACACCAACCACTGCACAGGTCGGTCCCTTTTCCTCTACGTCTTTGCCAACACTCACCGCTTGTCTCTTTAATGAGAGTCGGTCTAACAGGTGCCAGGTGGCAGCTCACTGTGACTTAATTTGCATTTCCCTGACAATCAGGGACCTTGAGCACCCTTCCACGTACCTGTTGACCAGTTGTATATCTTCTTGGAAAAATGTCTATTCAGGTCCTTTGCCCTTTGTTTAAATCACACTATTGGTTTTCTTGCCACTGCGTTGCATGAGTTCCTGTAATGCTATGGATAGTAACCCCTGTCAAACACACGGCTGTAACAAAATGAAAAGGCAATCCACGGGCATTTGTTCCCTGTGACTGTTCCCCCTCGGTCAGTCCAGAGGCGAGTGACAGGTCATACCCAGCTGGCCATGGCGAGGTAGGTGGTCAGGGTGGCAGGATGCTTGTGCAGCCAACCTGGCAACAATGCCAAAATAAGACAGGCTGGAAGGGGGGTCCCCGGACAATGCCGGGGCCATGCAGTGGCCAGTGTATTCGACATGACTTCAGAAGACCCCTATTCCAAATCCCCTAATGAATACTGAGTGCGGCGTTGGGCTAAGTTCATTCATACATACTGTTTTCTTTAAGTCTAAAAACCACATTGCATCAGGGCAGCATCATCACAACCGACTACAGGTCGTCCCCAACTTGGCTCCTGAAAGTCACAGACCCAAGGCCAGATATGAACTCCAAGCCCAGCGCATTTTCCATAACATCAGAAACCCTTTCAGCCACAGAACTAAAAAAGGCAGAGCAGTGATCAGCCTTACTGGACTCAGAGCATGGTCTCCCTCCCGTTTCTCCTCCCCAGAGTCTATGGTAAGTCTTCTGAGAGCCAATCAGATCATTGTAGCCCTACCTACCTGGTATTTTTGTTATGGTAACAGGGAAGCCACACAGAATGCAGTCTCAGTTGACCTGAGAGTAGTCTTTCACTCATCCATTCGGTAAAAACACTCACTGAGTAACTGCCATGAGCCCCAAAGCCCACTGAGGACTGAGAATGCTAGAGAACAACACAGTCCCCACTCGCAAGCAGCTCAAGTTCAATGGGGCAGAGGAGCAGGCAGATCAATTCAATGCAATGTGCCAAGTCCTATGGCTAGGGATGCTGCAGAGAAGGCGCAATTCTAGCTCAGTCTGGAGGGTCAGGGAAAAGCTTCTCCCAGAGAAGGTAACACCAGAGCTGGGCCAAGTGAGGAGCCAGGAGAAAGTAGAGGAGGGGCGCTGAAGGCAAAAGGAGCATTGTCGGTGTGGGGGACCTTTGATTCCCACATTTGCTGTATTCTGCCCCTAGAAGGGGGGAAGAACATCACATCTCCCAGGCCTGGTTCATTTTAAAAAATGCACTAGACTGTGAACCCACGGTTAGCCCAATTTCCTGGCCCGCTCACACCATTAGCCACAGCCCAGAACAGGATAACGGATGGTTCGAAGCACAAAATTCAGTACCTTGCAAAATCCTGAATCATCAATGAAAGGCTCAGTTTTATTCGCTTGACTGGACTTCTCCCTAAACTGCAGGGAGGATGTCCAGTGCATCCACTAACTGGGCACGCTGCAGACTTAGGAGCTCAGACCCAACCCAGCATGGGCTTTCCTGTATGACTCCTCACTAACGGGAACCCACATTCCCACCACCAGCCCAGCCCCCATGTCCCTAATTCTGACAAGCCCCTGTTTTGATTCTAAATTCCATCTCTAGCTATTCGCCAACTGGGAGCTGGGAAGGGGAGGCAGAGGCATTACTAAGAGCCCTGCATTACCAATGGGGCCAGGGGCATCCAGTGACACCCAGAGAAATACCAGGAATCCTGCCGTTGTTGGCAGAGGGTCAGAACCAGGGTCCAGGCCTGGAAACAGAGCTGACCCACGGCATGCAGCTGTGAGCTCCAGAAACGTTCGCTGGAGGATCTTGGACGAGCAGTTTTATCTCTGAAAGTGTCCATGTCTTCACCTACAAAATGTAGATAATAATTCCCACCTCACAGGTCCACGGTGACAAGTTAAAAGTAGCTCACTAGGTATTCACCTCTCCCTGCTCCCACAGTCTCACGTTTCCCTGGATCCTTCTGGGAAACAGGGTCCAGGTTTGGCGTCCTCAAACATGCTTCTGCTAGTGGGATAATTCTAGAGAAGGATCGCTGAAGCTCTGGCAATCACAGGCCCTGGCTACCCCTCCCCCAGACTGGGCAGGGCAGGGCTGGGGTGCTGGACAGAAAAGGCGGGAGAAGAAAGACGAAGCCACAAGATCCAGTGGGACCCCGGGTTCAGAAGTCAGCCAATACGTACTGAACCCCATTTATGTGCCAAAGAACACGTGAGCCTGTGTGTGTTTGTGTGCATTCACATAACTGTTGTGCCTTTTTTACTATCACATATTCCAGTATTGACTTCAGTTCAATTTAACTAAAAATAGTGCTAGAGACAGAGAGATTAATGCGTTCTTCATCCCTTGTTACCACCTGAAGAAAGCCAAGTGGAAAGGCAACAATTGCTAACCCTTCTCTCCACCACTAACACCTGCAAATACATGAGGACGCCAAAGGCTGGACCAGCCCAAATCCAGTCCCTGCCTGGAAGCCCCCTCCCTCCTGCTGGGTTCCCAGTTTCCAGGGAGGCACCCTCTCCAGGCTTCAGTAACCTCCTTAAGAAACCTGTTGCCGACTCAGAGGTTACGCGCAGACCACCCCACCTGGTGGCCAAATCTGGAAAAGCTTTCCAATCAAGGAAGATGGGCAGGTGGTATGCCTCGCAGGCTTCCCCAACTCCCTCAGGCCCTATCAGTCAGGGAGGAGGGCAGAAAGGAATATCCAGTGCTAAATGCAGGAGAGGGGTCAAGGTCATGGCCAATCCTCCACCCAAATCCTGGTCAGGTACAGCCTCTTCACAAGCAGCCATCAGGATGACTAAGCCACAGACAGGAGGCAAGGGGTAACTGAAATGCCCCGCCAGCCCTAGGTGTGAGCTGACAGCCTGGATTCCCCTCCCCACGGAGGAGCCACCAATACCATCCTCTCCCTCTGCCCAAGTACAGGTGGATTTCCCACCCAGAGGGTCAGGTGCAGGGGGAATTCCATCCCCCTCTGGCCACGCATTTCCATTTCCATCCGGACCAGCAAGGAGGCTTTTTCTGGAGGAAAGATGTCTGGGGGCAAAGCTCCAGCCCAGGCCCCTTCACATCCCGGGGGTTTCTGCCCAACCAAAGCAAGAGAAAAGGCAGTAGTTGAGGCTGAGGGGATTTCAGGGCCCCCTCACAGAGATGTCTGAACCCAGATGAGCCTCCAGGGCCCTCACCTCCAGGCACTGTTAAGCCCCAGCCTCTCAGGCTAGGCTTAGGAGACTGAGATACACACTCTCTCTTCCTGCCTTATGAACTTCCCTAAAAAGAACCCAAAGTCATGCATTTTGACCAGCCCAAGTCCGCAGTTAGAGCAACACCAGGGTATTTTCTATATCAGGATGGAGTCTAAGTAGAGTAGCCCAAGCAGGCAAGCAAGCATCTCACACACACACACACACACACACACACACACACACACACACACACCTCACTGTGGGCAACTCCCATCCCCAACTCTGGGATGTACCATCGAAACTCAGTAACGATCCCAAAGGAAGGGGCCCGCCCCAAAGCAGAAACACAGCGCGCAAGGGAGGATCCGCTTTATCCTGTTCAACCTCCACGTTAACTGGGAAAACCACCTCATTCTTTTAAGCTTTAATACCAGCATCCGGAGAAGGTGCCATAAATGCGCACCCGCACGCCCATAGACACGCCAATCCAGTCTCCAAACTGTCTAAGGAACCACGCTTGGACCTTTCAAGCCTTGGGGCCCAACACCCAGAGTGGTTCACACGTACACAGACCTTCCCAGCAGAGACGCACGTACTGAGGGCAGGCTGGTCTCCAATTCAGTTTAAAGCCCCAGAGCGCTCCTCAGCTCCAGCCTCCAGCCCGAACCCCAACCTGCGCCGCCGCCAAGGGGCGCCCCGAACGCCAGGTACTCACACAAGCGCGTGGTAGAGCAGCGCCCAGCCCCGCGGTCTCTCCAGGGCATCGTAGATCAAAGTTTGGATGCGCCGGTACTTGGCGTTGTTCCTCTTCACAGGGCGGCTCAGAGGGGTCTTGGCCAGGAGCCCGATGCCCTGCGGGGTCCTCCGCAGCCCCTCGTCGCGGCCACCGCCCTCCAGCAGCAGGGTCCCGTCTTTGTCAGCTCCGGCCCCAAGCGCCAAGGTGACTTGCTCCACCTCCCCGGGCGCCAGCCCCACTTTCCGCTCCTCGTCGCCGGCCGCCGCCGCGTCCCCTCCGGCCGGGTTAGCTGCCCCGCCGCCTCCGCCGCCCCCGTCGCCGCCGCCGCCTGCCGCCCCCGCCGCCTTGCGCGCCTTGAGCCCCATCTGCCTCGCCCCCGCCGGCCGCTTCGCCTTCTCCGCTGCTGCTCCGGGAAGAAGGGGCGCTCGGGGTGCGTGGACGAGGCGGCGGCGGCGGCTGCAAGCCCGGGAACTCCAATGCCATGATCCGCGCGCCCCTCCCCACCCACCGCCCCAAAAGCAGGCAAAGGCGGGCCCCCGGGGGGCAGGGGAGGCCGGGCGGGCGGGAGGAAAGAGGTTCACATCCTGCGCGGGTCAGCTGCGGACCCGGGGGGCGCGGGCAGGGGACTGCGGGAAGCAGGCGAGGGTGATCGAGGCTGGCGCGGAGGCGCTAGGGCGCGCGGCGGCTGGAGCCTAGCCCCGGCGCTCGCGGGCGGCGACGGCGGAACCTAGGCCAGCGAGCCCGAGACAACATCGCAGTTTATTTACAAGCCCGATGCCAGCCGCCCTCCCGCCCGCCCGCCCGCCTGCCACACGCGCCGCCGCCGCCTCCTCCCTCCTCCGCGCTCCCCGTGCACCCCTCCCGCCTGCTCCAGCCTCAGCCCCGCACAAGCTGACGCCTGCGAGTGAGCGAGCGCCGCGGGCCGAGCTCACACCGCCCCCCTCCAGCCCTCGTGGGGTGGGGCCGCATTGTCCCGCCCCTCCGGCGCCCCGCCCTCCTCGCAGTGCCCACCTCTGCGCGCCCCGCAGGCCGGGGATAGCCTGGGCCTTTTCTCCCGCCCCTTCGCGGCATTCCCTGCGCTCCAGTGGGCGTTGGGCTTCCCCCGGGCGGGGCATAGAAGTGGGGGAAAGAGGCAAAGGGGAGGGTAGCTCGGAAGGGGGTCTCCCTCTCTGCCTTCTCCTGGCTACTGCAGCTTTACGACTCTGGTCACCTCCCAACCTGGCTTCTGGGCTTCGGAAGTAAAATCCAAGTTGCTGGTTTGGCCAAGGCCGAGAGTAGAGCGAAGCCCCCGCTCCGTCGTAGCAACGTGGCTCCAGTTCCCTTTGGTTCTCGGTTTACGGTTCTGGGGACAGTGCGGCACTCACCTGCCTCGGTCGCATGGACAGCAGCCCCTCCGCCAGGCTGGGTGGACAGAGGGCTGGAGAGATAGGAAGGGCACGGGATTCGAATCCTAGTTTCCTGCTTCACTCCTCACTTGTCCTCCAGGCCAGTCATTCCCTATCTTGCCTGAGCTTCTGTTCTCATTCATAGAATCAGTTACTAAGCCCAGCAGAGTGAGCTTCTACCGAGAGGGGCAGTGTTCCCAGACCAGGCCACGGGAGGGCCCTGCGCCCAGACAGCTTGCATCCTAGTGAGAGCTGAGAGACAGTAACGGAAAAGCTGACATAACCCGTACAATTGCCAATACTGGTAAATGCTGTGAGGTAACAAGATAGGGTGCTGTGTTAAAAGTGGGGGACTTCTTTATGTCGGCCTGTCCTAAGAAGCCTCATTGCAGAGGCGACATTTTGGGGTAAGGCCTAAACGACAAGCTGGATCAAGGAGGTAGATGTCCAGGACAGCCCTCCTGGTGGCAGGATGGCCAGTGCGCAGGTGAGTGAGGTGTGGCTTGAGGTTAGGGAACAGCGGAGAGCAGAGGAAGGTGGCGCCGCAGGCGGGCGGGGCTGGGTCCTGCAAAGCACAGGCAGAGGCCAGTGAGGATCCTGCACGTGGAACCTAACTCCCCTCTCCCTCCCACTGTCGCCACCGAGGTGGGTTAGAGAAGCCCTCCATTTCTGCAGCGCAGGTGCCTCCTTTACTTCCCACTGTCTCCAGTTCTGTCTGCAGGCTGGGGGAGGGGGAGGGGCCGTGAGCCCGACCAAGCCAAGAATCTATCCCCAGTATGTAAGAGAAGAGTAATCAGAGCGTCTGCCTTGGAATGCCAGCTCCGGATTTGCCTGGAGGAGTTGGCCAAGGAGAGTGAAAGGAAGAAGGGAAGGAGAGGGGAGGGCAGAGTAGGGGAAGGGGTGGGGAGGGAAGAAGGGATGGGGGAGGAGAGAAGGAAGTGTGAGTGTATGGGGTGGGGAGGGGTGTTGGAGGAGGACCCTTACGAAGGACTGTCAGAGGGGAGAACCTCAGCAATTCCACAACCAAGAAGGGAGGAGTTCCAAGAAGGGAGTTAACCTATACCATAAGGCTGAAATCATCAAAACGGTTTTATATTGGCCCCAAAATAAATTGCTTGATGCAACAGAATAGCTTGCTCAGAACTTGATAAAATAAGAAGAGTCATCACAACGCGATGGAGAAAGGTTATTCACTGGTCAGTGGGCTGCTGGATGGGTTCTGTGAGGCCTACATGAAATACGTGGCACAGTGCTCCACGCGCAGTAGGACCCCGTAGGTGTTTATGAACGGCTCTGCCAAATGCTTCTGATGAACGCTCAGCAGTGAGCTGGAGCGTAGTATGTCAGTGCAAACTCCGGAAGGGGCGCAAGCCCAGAGAAAGGGAATCACTTGGGTTTGAAAAGCTCCCCATGGTCCTGGCTGGTGTGGCTCAGTGGATTGAGTGCTGACCTATAGATCGAAAGGTTGCTGTTTTGATTCCCAGTTAGGACACAGCGCTGGGAGTGGGCCAGGTCCCCAGCTGGGGGCGTGCAGGCGTGCTCAAGGCAACTGACCGACGTGTATCTCACACACTGATATTTTCTCCCTCCCCCTCTAAAAAAAGAAAAAGTTTTCAATGGAACCTGGGTACCCCACAGCATGCTCTGAACTTTTCTTAGCCCAGCACCCCCAACCCACCAACCATACATGTACTGTCCCAGCCCTGCCCCGTCTCCCTAGGGAGCAGTTCTGCCCTTCACACTGGAGCACCTTCTCTAACGTTGCCCATATCCATTCCTGGTTTACTTATTCATCATATTGATCATATTTGCATTTTGTTTACTTGTTCCCTATTTTCTCCCTACACAGGAGCCGGGACTCAGCAGCCTATCCACGGAGCCTAGAAGAATGCCTGCTGCATAGCAGGCTTCCAGCACTTACTCACAGCGTGAATGAGTGACGAAGACATGAGTGCAGGATGGAAAACCCCCAGACCGACGTCCAGCGTTCAAGGAAGGCTTCACGTTACGTTTGTGGACGAGAGTCTTGTTTTTGTCTTTTGTCACTGTGCGAGTCTTTATTCTTAGAAAGTTTTAGTACTCATTGCAACTTAAGTAACTCGGTGACAGAAGCACTTTGACAGAGCTTAAAAAGCCTCGCTAGATAAGCATGAAAGACTAGTCAAGGACAAGAGAGAAAGAAGACAGAATTCATTACTGTGCAATTAATCGTGAGTTCAGATTTCCAGAATGGCAGTTGGGACCCTTGGGCACATGAAGAGGCTTCTATCTTGATGAGAGCTACAGACTGTCAAATATTAATGTTTTAAGATCAAGTGCAGGGGCTATTTTCATGCCTCCCATGAAGGGTGAGGTAAAGTCAATAACAAATTCATAGCCTTGATTCAATTAAATCCAATGACAGGGAAGCTGTGAGGGCTGTTTGGAAATTGATTTGCTTCAGCAGCTTTATAATCCAATAGAGAGAGTGGTTCAGAGAGAGGGTTTGGAAATGTCATGAAAGGCAGGGCACACTCTGAGTGCCACTTGGGGGCTGTGTAATCACAACACTCCACAGCACAGGTCCCAGCGAAAGGAAATCAGGTGTCCTGTATCCCACTGGAAGGAAGCCTCTTTGAAGTCTAAACTCCCTGAGAGCCTCAGATACCAACCAGGTGTGGTGGGGCTCCACCCACAGGGCGCCCCCCACCCCCGGCCACCACGGATGAGAATAAGTCTACCAAGACATGATCTGCTTGGGGAGGAAAGGTGGCCCATCTCTCAAAGGAGGAGGGCCAGGAGCCTGTTCCTCAGTGGGCTTTCATTGGGGTCAGTTTGCACAGGAATACACGTAAAGTTCATCAGTCATTGTCAGGCAGTAAGGATCAAACAATAGATAACATACAAAGAACTAGGAGGGCTTATTCTGAGTCAGGGTCAGTTAGCTAAAGGGCTATAAAACTTTGGGAAACAAACTCATTTCATGCTTGGACCCTTATCAGAAAACTGAGGGCATTTTTAGTAAAGCAGGTTTCACAGAATTTTATTCATTCTTTCTTAGGCCTGATCGCCCTGGGGAACCCGCCCTTTCCAGCACAGGGCCACACCCACCTCCAGCATTGTTTCAGGCTTAAATCAGGCAGGGGAAGTAAGTCTCCAAGAGATTAGGAGACTTCTCACAGACAGAATGAGGACTCAGGCTAAGTCAAAGCTGAGGGGTGAGGGTCCATCACCCCCTTCCTCCATAGCCCCCCAAGTCCTTCCCTGAGAGCCCTCTTGTGACCATGCCTGTCTTAGGTCATCCCTCCCTTGAGGAATCTTACCTGTCATTGGCTAACTAGTCAGGCTAGGGGCCAAGCAGGGTGAAGTAAAGGGGGCAGAGGCAGCGCCCCTGCCAGGGAGATAAGCTTTGTCTCCTTAGTGGCTTATGGTCCCAAGGTCTCTCACTCAGCCTTAGCCACCGGGGATTACAGCTTCTGAAACCAGGCAGGGTGGTTCCCAACATCCCAAGACAGAGTTCAGTGACAGGGTGTTCACAGGGGCCGGGCCAGGGGCATGGCACCTCTCCTGCATCACGCCTGACCTGCAACCAGCGGGGGCGAAAGGTGAGCCCCCAGTGCTGCACCTTCCCAGGGGGTCCAGCTGGTCACCTGGTGGCAGCTTGAGTACCCTGAACCTTCCAACGCTGGTGGGGGAGGGGCGGCCCCCACTAGAATAGACACATCACCTAGATACCTGATTGCCTCCCCTGCCCGTGATGCTTCCACCAACATCACCACCCGTGGACCTAAAAATGCCTTGTTCACCATCATAGGGTTCCAAATACAACTACTTCTGGTCAAGTCATGTACTCCGCCCCCCAAATGCTTTCAGTGCCCCTGGTTAGACATCTACCTCTGGAAGGAAGCAGGGAGACAGGTCTTGGCAGCTAAGGAGACACCCTTTGCTCTTTTGGAGGAGACAGGGCAGGCTCCAGTTTGGGCTCTAGCAACAACCCAGGCCACAAGGAAATATGTTTGGAAAGGAAGGACCCCATGCTTCCCCTCTATGTATTTGTTATTCTTAAAATCCCAGCTGGAGCAAATCCTCAAGTTTGCTGCCCTCTTCTCTCCCTCCACGCCTTTGCTTGGCGCCCTTTCCCGGGACCTCGCCTCTCCCTACCCGAGGGCAGATGACCCTTGCACCCCTGCAGGTGAGAAGCCTTCCCGGAAATGCACGAGGACAGAGAGGCAAGAGGAGGCCCTGATATCTGCCAGCAAGAGGATGAGAGAGAGCACCTGCAGGTGTGGAAGGTAGACCCCGACCCAAATTCTGGTCCTGGCTCTGTGACTGTAAGCTAGTGACCTCGTGCAATTTGCTCCACTCATACCTACCCTCAGTTACCTCATCTGTGAGCTGGGATCGGCTTTCCTGCCCTCCCTGCCTCAGACCTGGTCTGTGCACCGTTCAGAGACCCACGTCGAGGTGGAGCTCTGCAGCCTGTGATGCACTGTGCCCGCCGACCACATCACCTGAAGGCGTCTGGACGCATGGCGGTGGAAGGCAGCCCCAGCCGGGCGTGCAGGGGATCACACGCGCTCCGGGCCAAACGGCGCTCGCCCTGGCTCCAGATGGTGATAATGAAAGGACTTCGCTTCCTTGACTGTTCTCGGTCGGTCGGACAGAGTGTTTCTCTGCCCTGCCTCACATTCGCAGTTCGTACGTTAACCTTTACATTTATTTTGCATGTTTCTTAATGTCATTTTTGTTATTTTCTTTTAAGTGATTATATTAGTTAAAATATTCAATTCATCCATGTAATGAATTCATTCATTCAGCTTTTTAGGGAGCATTACTGATTGCCAGTTTCTTACATTTGCGCGCTCTCTCTCTCTCTCTCTCTGGGAAACCAGAGGAAAAAAATAAAACCAAGCAATTAATTCCATATTTACTTGAAAAGATGAGACAAACAATGCAAAACAATTTACTCATCTCTCTTGTCATTGAATTTCAGTGACCTGGCTCATAATAGACGGTCATTTGTCATTATCATCACATTTATTGAGTGCTTGCTGTATGCCTGGCACTGAGCCAAGTGCTTTGTATTTACAGATCTAACCCTAGCAACAAAGGTACGACACAGGCCTTGCCGTGATTGCTCTGTGTGTTAGCCAGGATGAACTGACCCCCAGAGGGGTTAAGTACGCTGCTCAAGATTTCACGGCTAAGATATGACCGACTCAGGAGTCAGACTCGGGTTATCCAACTCAGCAGTCCACGTCTTTTCCATCGCTAGAGCCCTGTTGCTGGCTGAGACTGCTGTGCCCCGTGCAAGTTTCTGCATACGCAGAGGCTCAGAGTCAAGGCAGCGTGTGGAGTTTCGGGGTGGGAGGTTCAGAAGGCTGGATGCAAGTGTGAATGGAGCAGGGGTGTGCGGGGCAGGCTGGCCTCCATACCAGGCTACAGACTCGGGGACTGCCCACAAGGTGCCCTCAGCATAGACTGATGGGGGTCTCCAGGTGGTTTCGGAAAGGGTTTTCGACTGCCTGCCTGGAGGGGCGGTGGGCAGTGGGAGGAGCTAACTCTGTGAGAGCAGTTATGGGACTCCTGGTGGAGCCCAGATCGGGGTTGCTGAGGTCCAGAAGGAGAACGGTGGCAGGTCCTGGAGACGAGAGGGGGGGTGGCTGCAAAGGGTGTTCAGGAAGGAGCGTCCCCAAGAATTGGGATCTGGAAAGAGAAGGGCTGGTCACACACGTGGCAATTCGGAGGCATGAACAAACTCACCCCATGTCCCAGCCTCCTTGCAGCCTGACCTGGTTCCCTGCTGAGCTGAGCGTCCCTCCTCTGGCCACAATAACTGGCTCCCTGGGAAGCCTGTTCCTTCTCTTCCTGTCAAATTACTCTCCTTCTCTCTGGGGCCTTGATTGTGAAAACACCCTGTTTGCCATGCCATGTACACGTTCCAGTTACCCGCCACCACCTCCCTGCTAACGAGCCCTTGTGCCTGCATTCAGGAGCATCTAGCCGGAGCCTGCTTGTGCAAGGGAGTGAAAGTGAACTGCAAAGACACTATTCAGGGTGCCTTCAGGCCAGGAGCTCCTCGTTACCCACCCCACAGACACCTCAGTGCTGTGTGTACCCTGGAGACAAGAAGAAAAGCTCTATGCCCACTGGAGAAGCGGCCTCCCCGAGATGACGGAAAACCCATTATACCCTAGCGAATCACCATGCACAGAGCCTATTATGCCCAAGGTCTCCCTGATTCCCATCACTGATTCTGTGCAGAGGGCAAGCTGATGCCTGGGTGCTAAGTAACGGGACAGAGGATTATGGGTAGCAGCACAATGACACTGAGCAGGGGAAACTCAGGTGTCTGAGACAGTCTGCCCTGGGCAGGAATCCCGCCCCTGAAAGCATGCTCAGTGTTTGATCCTAGATAGGTCAAATGACCAGTCTCAGACTCACCTGGAAAATAGGAAGAAGTATAATCACCGTGAGGGGATGTTTCAGGAGTGAGAGAGTTAACGTCTGTAAACCTTGGGCGCTTAGAGGCACTTAACATACATAACTGATATGCCATGACTACTAATGTATTAATTATAATGCTTTTTATTACTGTGATATCCAAATTAGAACAGAGCTTTGGGGTGTCAAATCCAGTGTTGCACCACCTTCGGTGACAGTGACATCTTAAATCACAACCCAGTCTACATCATATCCTATACGCACAACTGAGACAGTGACATCGTGACTGTGAGGACACCTTCTGATTGCAAAGTGCTGACTGCAACCTGTTTGTTCACTAGTGCTGCCAAAAAAAAAAAAAAAAAGGAAAAAAAAAACCCCACCACAGACCGGGTGCCTTAAACCACAGAAACGTGTTTTCTCACAGTCCCGGAAGCCAGCCAGGTCAGGACCAGGTGGTCAGCAGGCCTGGCTTCTCCCGAGGCCTCTCTCCCCGGCTTGCAGATGCGCTGCCTTCTCTTGGGTCCTCACGCAGTCTCCTCTCTGAGTGCCCACGCCTGGTGTCTCTCTGTGTGTCCCAATGTCCTCTTCTTAGGAGCACCCCAGTCAGGGAGGACTAGGGCCCAACGGGACAGCCTCACTGCAACCGAATCGCCCCGTGCAGGGCCTTATCTCCAGACACAGTCACACCCTGAACGACTGGAGGTTACTCGGGGTCAGCGTGTGAATTGGGGGAGGACACAAGGAGCTGAGCCCGCAACATGAACCCTCTGCTGCACTGTCACATCCAACTAAGGGGTCGTGACCCCAGCCTATCAAATGTCAGCCCAGTTCAATCCTAGCCCAGCCCTTTGTTCTCCCCTTGCATGTCTCCAACAAGTTGCCTCCCAAGGAATCCTGTCGTTGAGGAACGAAGACACTCGCCACTTAGCAAGTCCCTGCCGCGCGGCCCGGCCCTGGGCCAGGCACCGCTCCGTCTTTGCCTCGTCAGTGAGTTGTCAAAGCGGCCCGACGAAGGGGGCCCCGGTACACAAATGTATATTTAAGCATGTATGTGGATTGTCCGAAGTCAGGGGACACTTGCTGGGCAGAGAGTCGGACCCAGATTTTTCTCCGTCCCCAGGAGACGGTGCTCCCGTCATGGGAGGGATCTTCGTGCTGAGACACACTTTCCCCGGGGGATGCCCACCTAGCTCGAGGTGCGAGGACTCAGGTGTCTGGCGGAGGGCAGCAGCAGCGTGAGCGTTAGAGTCTGCAGACCTGGGCTTCAGCCCCAACCTCCGCACTGTCTGGCTGGGCGGCCTCGGGGCAGCTACGTGGGATTTCTCACACTCCGTTTCCTCTTCAGGAAGATGGAGATATTAATAACATCTATGCAATGTGGTAGCGGTGAAGTTCAAAGCTAACTTACAGAGGCCCAAAGGACTTCTTGTTGCATTGCATATTTTTGGGGGGGAGAGGGAGATGACATTGTTATTACTGTCTGACCCCTTATTTATCTCTATGAACCTCATTGTCCTTTATTATTATTATCCCCATGTTATATATTAAGTATTAGATACATAACAACTTCCTCAGAAGTCTTTTGAAAGATGAGATAATTAATTGTCTTGACTTTCCTTTTGATGCTACAAACTGATCATTTTAAAAAATGAAAAGAATACTATATGTCTGCCTCAAAGGGGGAACAGCCAAGATTTTTTATCTTAAGTTAATGCTCCCCCTTTCAAATGCTTGTTAGTTTGTGTATTTTCTGAGACCATCTCCAACAGGCTTCCTGGGCAGAAGTTCTGGCCAGGATTACAAATCCCTGGGTCCGTGAGGAAGACCAGGCAGGTGACAGAAAATCATGAACTTACGTAAAGTGCAGTTTACAGCTCCTAACACAAGAGGGAGCAATTCATAACTATTCAATAGCAGTGGCAGGTATGACTGTGAGGATGGTGACACAAAGCACCAAGAGGAAGAACAAAAAGAATCAAGGGAAGGAGGGGGAGACCCTTAGACCCCCAGTTCTCGGACGGCAAGCCTCCCTCAGTTAGTTCCCCAGCCTCTAGGCCTCATAAAGGGCTGCACACGGACTAAGCCCTATTCCACGGGGAGGTTCCCCTATTCTATGACATTGCACTTCCCACCCTGGTCTCAGCTTTGTCTGTGGGAGGTGCCCCAAGTGGCTGTCACCCTCCTCCTTTCTCCTTGGTCATGAACCATAAAGTGTTTTCCTACGCATTATTGGTGGCAAAAATGAGAGTGAAACAACATATTAAAATGACCCATTCAATATAATATACCATTTATCAAAATTGCATGTGTCATACTATAGCTGTCTTCTTTTACTTTAAAATGGTTCTCAAAAGTCTTTGAGTAAAACGGCCCCTCAGGGTGATGTGCCGTGAGCGTTCTATTACTTCGTACCCCCGCAGGCACCGACGGTCCCGCAACCCCGAAGGACGAGACGAGAAGCGTTCCTCGACCGACTCTCCGTGGCTGCCATGCACTTGACGTTCCAGGCAAGAGAGCGAACTATCTCCAGTCCCTTTCCTGTTGGGAGACGATGTCGCGAAACCAAGTGTGTGAATGACCTCATTTCTACACTTAACCTTCGGCAGGCCAGCCGTATTTTCTTCCACGTCTGGACAAAGGGGCACATAGTGACAACAGGACTAAGACTGAGAGGGACCAACAGCTGTAGATCTGGGGGGCCCAATGCTCAGCCAAAAAGAACAGGATTATGATACAAAGAGCTCCTCCTTCACCAAGAAATCGCACACATCCTAATTTTGAAAAGCGTAATGGGAAGGACTGTGTATTTCGAAGCAGCTCCGAAAGGTCGATGTCAGTCTTAATGGCTGGAGCTGTCCTTCAAATTTTCCATCCGCCTTAGAATAGGTCTAATGTGACAGCAAACAGGAAATCGACTGGCTAAGGGACAAGCCGTTCTGTCTGGACCCGTGAGCTACACAAGGCTGCTGACATTGCATATTAATTAGCTGATCCTTTCCTTTCCAAATTAAGAGCTCAGTTTTATATTGCTTGCACAGATATGAAACTTGGCTCTGAGGTTTTGAATACGGGGAGATCTCATTCACTGGGTATTTTTGGAGCACCTAAGAGTTTCTAGGATCTTCCAGGCTTGGCAAGGAAAGAGGCACATGGAAGCTAAACCATGGAAAAGCTCTCACTATCTAGGAAGATGGTGGAGTAGGGATACAGCAAGAATAAAAAAGACTGCAAGAAATTGTTCCAGAAATATCTAGGCTTTTCCAAAGCATTTGGTATGATTTTTATCTTGGAGTCACTGAGAACCTGGTGAAACTCATGCTTCCTTCTTTGCTTTGGCCAGGAAAAGGGTAAGACCTGACTCTTCCTGCTCCTTATTTCCGTGTACTGCTTAAAAACCCATTCATTTATTTCTTATTGAGCAATGGCCATATGCCACATTCTCTACGAGCTGCTGGAAATACAGCTACGGGCAAAACAAACAAAGATTCTGGCACTCAGCAAGCCTATGTTCAGGTAAGGAGAGCAACCGTAAACACAACAAATGGGGAAAGTGAGAGTAAGATTTTATTCTACGTTCGGCCATCTATTGCTATGTAACCAACCACCCCAAACTTGCTGGTGCAAAGCAGGGACCCTCTTGTTTATCATTCCCATGGGCTCTGTGGGTCAGGACCTCTGACAGAGCTCGGTGGGGATGGCCTGTGTCTGCCCCACGATGTTTGGGCCTCAGCTGGGAAGACTCAAATGAGGGGGGCCAGACCCTCGGGGGTGAGAGGCTCCGCTTCCGACATAGCTTCCCCACTGGGGATGGTTGGAAGCCGGGGGGACATTTGACCAAAGTGCCTATACCTGGCCCCTCTGGAAGGGTCACCTAGGGCAGCGGGATTTCTTTCACGGTATCAGGTGTTCCAATGAAAGAGGCAGAAGCTTCATGGCCTCTTGTGACCTGCCTCAGAAGTCACACAGTGTCATTTACAACGTCCTCCATTGGTTGGAGGAATCAAAAGCCCCTCAGATTTGGACACCGACTCAGTGAAAAGGATGTCAGAGGTGGTTTTTCAAACCACCACGTCACGTTAGGGCCACTACATTATCGGGTGGAAGACTGCAGATTTAGGGTCAGCGAGACCAGGATGTGAGCTCTGGGCCAGGAGTGCATTCGTTCAGGCAGCGAAAGTTTGACAGGCCCACGGCGTGATAGTCTCTGAGCTGTTGCTGGGGCCCTGTGTTGAATGGGGGCCGGTCCCTCCCACCACGGACTGCACGGCCTGGCAGGAAAGTCAAGTGACAGAGCCTGTGATCAAGACACCGCCGGGTACGTGCTGTGGGACCACAGAGGAGGAGGGGTCCGCTCAGTGAGCTCGGGAAAAGCATTTCAAGTCTTTCTGCCTCTGGTTTCTTTATTTGTACAAGGAGGCTGCTAAAACCCACCTCGTAAACCACTGATCACTATCGGACCTTTTTCAGTTTTCTTGTTTTCTTGTTTGTTTACTTACTTATTGACTGAACTTCAGAAACTCGAGTGTTAGATACACAGCATATTATTATGGCCGCTATATAGAAAATGGATATTCTCTACCTAGAAAGCTCTTTTCCTCATCTGTCTCTGAGGTTCGTTTCTCCGCCTTCTCCAAGAATCGCTGAAATGTCACCTGATCGACAACCACAGCTATACCCTCCAGCGGTCCTGTAGCCCTGCCTCCCCCTTATTCTCTTCCATCTTCCTTCTCCCCCAGGCACCCACCATCTGGAACAGGCTCCCTAAGTTGTACGTGCATCATATTTATCTCCTTGCCTGGTGGAAAGGTAACTTCCATGAGCCAGGGACATTTTAGGGTTTTTTCCTTCACTGACACATTGCAAGCGGGTAACACTATACCTTTCACGTAATGGAATAAATGAATGCATTGAGAGGGGGTAGGAGGAGATGTGGGCAGGGGTCTCTGAGAGCCACGTTAAAGAGTTTGGCGTGTTCTCTTAAATCTCTGTGACAGACGTTGTAGAACTGTATGAGGAAGAGTGACATGAACCGGTCTACATTTTCTAGAGTATCCCAACTGCTGCGTAGTCATAGGAACATGAGGGAAAGATTGGGGGGAAGGAGATGAGTCGGGGGCTATCTCAGGTGTCAGGACAGTTGGAGGGGGCTTGGGTCAAGGTGCTGAGGCTGGAGACGCTGTGACACGGACAGAGTCAGGGTATATGTGGCAGGTGGGCTGACAGGGCGCACGAATGGGACCGTGAGCGGGTGACTAGAAGAAGGATATTGAGGCCCACTAGTCGGTTGTTGGCTTGAGTAGTGGGGTCCAACGCGGTGCCATTCACGCATGAGTAGGACTGAGAAAATGCAGATGGGTGTGTGTGCGCACGCGCGTGTGTGTGTGCGCGCGCACGCGTGGGATTGGGTGGGCAGTAAACTGAGATCATACAGTGGCCTTGTTCATTGTGAAGCGTACATTAGGCATCCTGGTAGAGGGTTCTTTATCTAGAATCTATCCTAAGGAAATGACCAGAAATGCCCACCCAGATCCAAAGAGTTCCTTCATAGCATTATTTGTCAGTCAAAAACTGGAAGCTACCATGACGTCCGGCATTATGAGACTGGAGGATGGGGTATCCTTCAAAGTGCTGTTGATGAAGATTATAATGAGACTGCAAAATTCTCATTAAATGAGCCAATGAATGAATGAATGGGTCAAAGAATGTGCTATGAAAATTACTAGCAGAGAAATGTCCACAAAATACCCGCAGAGTAAACCCTCTCAATCATAGAAACCTAAAACTGGAAGAAACCTTGGTGGGAGTCAGCACTGGGAGGACACCTGCTCTAGTTGAGAAAAAGAAAAGGTCAGCGAAGGCTCGAGGGTTGTACAGGTCCTTGTTTGGGCTGCAAAATTAGGCCCTATTGGTGAGAAGAGGCTTGAACTGGGAAGGACCCATACCTGCTCCTTAGCTGGCTGACCTTGTGCATACCACTGAACCTCCCTGCACTTGGTTTTCACTGGTAAATGAGACGTTTGTCAAGCCCTTAGATTCCTTACTTCTCATTGTTTCCGTGGCCTGGAAGCCACAGGCTCTTCTTACAGTGGAGAGGAAGAAGCCCCGAGGTCCGTCCCTCCCGGCTGACTTCCAGTTCAGCTAAGGTGTGGAGGGCACCTTAAGGAGACCTTCCAAGGGTACTCCCTTCTTCTCTAAATATCAGTTTACAGACTTCAGTGGGAGAAGCAGCCTCCAACAGAGGAAGTAAAAATATGGCCACTAGAAGGAAAACTGATGACAAAGTAATCCATTAACCTTGGTCTCAAAATAGTCAACTGCAACTTTAATTGATTTCAAATAAAATATGTCTAGCTTTATTTATGAGGTATGTTAGACTGTTGGAAGTTATATTTGCATCAAACATTAGGCTTGTGAAGAAAAGCTAGGCTTCTGCACAAAATTTGCTTTCCCCCCGCTCATCTTGTCTCCACTGCTAGTTCGCCCTCCACAAAGCGTACCCAAAGCAATTTTCCAAAAATGCAAATGTAATTACGTCCACACATCCCTGCCATCTGAAACACCTGTGCTTGAACCTGTTCAATGGACCACCACTTCCTGTGGGAAAAAGACTAAGCTTCCCAGACCTGGCCCCACCCTCCTCCTCCTGCTGCTTCTGCCCTTCCTGTGCTGTCCCAGGTGCACAGGCCTGCCCACCCTGAATATGTTGGGTTGCTCCTAAGCCTTCCCGTCTGCTGATGCTCTTCCTTTGTCCTTGAAGAGCTTTCCTCACCTGGCTCACCAGACAAACATCGACTCATCTTTCCAGACTCAGCGGAGCATCACCTTCTCTGTGAAGTCGTTCCTGACCGCTCTGGTTCCCAGCTGGACTCGCTGCCTTCCTCTGTGGCAACTGCTGTGCCCTGCACGGGCTGCTAGCCTGCCCCGCACAGCAATTCAGTCCATTGCATCTGTTTCTTTACTTGTCCAACCCCCAATCTAGACTGAAAGCTCCTTCAAAGGAGAAACTGTATTATTTCACCTTGGAATCCCCAGCACCTATCATGGTCTTTTCATCAACTCACAGTACAAATTTATCGAGTCTCTTCTAGATTCCCTGCACTTTCTCAGGTACTAGGAATGCAGTAGAGTAGCAGAGATTGTAACTGTTGGCTAAAATCCCCTTTTTCATCTGGGTGCATGGTCACCCCACTGAAGAGTACATTTGCAGCCTCCCTGGCAGGTATGTGGTCATGTGAACGAGTTCTAGCCAATGGGATATGAATGGCAGCAATGTGTTTACCTTCTGGGTCCTAACCTTAAAAGGGAAAGGAGCCCCTCCCCCCGCCACACTTTACTGTTTGAATGTAGACATGATCGCATGAGCTGGAGCAGCCACTTTGGATAATGAGATGGCAGAACGGGTTAGACGTTGGCTAACTTCCCCTCACCACCAGGCCCTAACACCACCTCTGAGACTGACTCTAAACTTACATGGGAGAGAGAAATTAACAAGTGGCTTGTTCAAACCAATGTGTTGGGGGCAGACATGGCATGGCAGGCACTGTCCATTCAGGCTGCTATGACGAAATCACACAGATTGGGTGACTTTAAACAGCAGAAATATATTTCTTATAGTCATGGAGGCTGGAAGTCCAAGTTCAAGTCTCCGGCAGAGACAGTGTCTGGTGAGAGCCCTCTTCCTGGCTCACAGACAGTCCTTTTCTCGCTGTGTCCACACAGGGTGGGAGGGCTGAGCGAGCCCTCTGGGGTCTCTCTCATAAGGGCACACATCCCATTCAGGACGGCTTCACCCTCCTGACCTAACCACCTCTGAAAACCACACCTGCTAATCCCATCCACTGGGGACTAGGTTTCAACATAAGAATTGGGGGGACACAATCATTTAGTCTATAGCAGGGCCTCTTTGTTACAGCAGCGCATCCTATACCTTACTAAAACCAATGGATCCCCTAATGCAGACACAACCTCTCTACTGACTGAACTTGCTTAACATAGCCTCTGAGCACATGAGTTAACAAAGTGAATGAATAATAGTTCAAAGTATAACCAAAATCAATTGGAAAAAACAAAGACAAATAATTTAGAAATCTGTCACAATAGGCAGATAGTACCACGTGCCATGGGGCTTGAATAATTTGGAGCCTGTACTTTAGTCAGTGGGTCTACGCGTTCCAGCCTCACTGTTCCATCTGCCTTTCCCTCAGCACACAAAGCCACTGCGATCCCTTAATTCTCCCCGACACGCTGCTCTCACTCAGTTCCCTCCTCGCCTTTCCCAAAGCCATAGCTGTAATTCGGCTTCTCATTACTGCTTACCTAAACCGTGGACTAGTTACTGAGCTGGCCTCTCCACCCTCCAGTCTTCCCCAGAGCTGTTGCCATGGCAATCTTCCCTGGCAGAGTGCTGATCAAAACCTTCGAGGACTCCCCATTGCCTGCAGGTAAAAGGCCAACCTCCTTAAATTAGCTCCATGCTTTGGCACACCCCGCCTTTCCCGCCTCGTCTCCCACTCACTTGCCTCACCTCCGCTGTGTCACGATCCCGTGACACACTTGCCATTTCCCTTCTCGGTGCCTTTTTCTGAGATGATCCCTCTCGCCAGAGTGCCTCCTCCATCCAGCCTCACTCCTATCTCTGCCTGTTATACTCCTACCCTTCTTTCTAAGTCCAGCCAATTCTTTCCCTATGAGGCTCTTTTTAAGTCTTAGAATCAAAAGGACTCTATCCTCTCTGTGGACATTCCCAGCTTTCTGCAGTCCTAACGTAGCATTTATCACACATGGATTAGGACTGGATGCAGAGTGTGAAGATCATGCTAGTACTAACATTAATGACAACAACGTCAGTGACAATCCTGATGTCCATCTATTTGCTGAAGGTTTGCCACAGGCCAGGTCATCTCCCAAGGGCACTAACTACATTAAAGCAGTCACAGCCTATAGCATCCCTGTGGGTGAGGTGCCGTTTCTCCCCTTTAGAGAGTGAGGAAGGCAAAGGCACTGAGAAGTTAAGCAGCCCAAGGTCACACTGCTGGGATTTTAAATCTTGACCTGACCGTGTACTACACCCATGAACTTAGACAAGTCACTTCACCTCCTCGAGCCTTCGTGGCCTCATCTCTCAACTGCTGTGTTGAGACAATTGAATGACATGCTGTCTGGGAAGCATCCGGACCAGTCCCGGATACTAAGTAGGATCTAAACTCCTGCTCTCCTCTTATCTGCAGGGGTGTAGCCTGTAAGTCCTATTCATGGCCTCCCCTACATTTCCCTGTACAAGCCAGGTACTTGGAAAATGTTCATTTGTGATGTGGTTTATGTTTCTGTCTTCGATGTCAAAGTTCTAGCCATACTCTCTCTGCCCAATACCTCTCAAGAGGAGAGAGAGTAACTAATACTCCCTTGTTATTATTGCATTGATAACAATAAACTCTAACTTACAACAAGGTAAGGTATTGCCCCTGCCCTCTTCCTGGGATAAACATATGACCGATGGTCAATCCTTAGGGGTCACGCAGATGGGCCGTACAGAAGACTGACACATGAGAAAAACTGGCTCCTGACTCGTTTAAGCCATGGGACTTGAACCTCTGTTACGGCCACCAAACCTGCACCCTAACTGGTATTGTCCCGTGAGCCCAGGTGAGCACAAATGCACTGCTTGCTGAATGAGCGACCCTGGGGAAGGTCCTTTGACCCTTGATGCTGCAATTCCCTCAGCTTTAGGGTGAGGTGACGATGGCACCTATGCCACAAAGTATTATGAAGATAAATGAGGTCGCACAAGTTGCTTACACGATGGCTGGCACACGCTAAGAGCTCACTAAGTTTCGGTGATTATCGTTATCATGTCAGCTTTCCAGGTGCTGCTCAGTCCCTCTGCTCTATCTGGGGTGCTCCCTTAGCTCCTGAAACAGACAGAGCAGTGACCTCCACCTTCCATGTTTACAGAATCAGCCGCACTCCTGTCTCCCTCTGGTCCCTCCCACAGACATCATCCTTGCCCTCACTCCTTTTGTCTTGTGCAGAGGGTGGAATGGCTCATCCAGACCCCAGCTGGAAAGCCACACCACTGCCACCACAACCCTGCTCTGACACGGCTGGTGGGTCCGCAGGGCGTACACTGTGCTCAGCAGGGGGGGCGGGGGGAAAGACACATTTTTACTGCGCATCTCCGGTGGCCTGGAACTCTCACGGGCATTGTGACTCTCACATGATTTCCACTCGCCGTCTTGATAAAATGGCACAGATGTTAACACTAAGGATGAGAGCTGGAAAATGACTGGTCGAAGTTCACACCACTGGACAATGAAGGGCCAGCATGGCGAAGAATGCTGGAGGAGAGCTCTAACCTTACCCAGACTAGCTTGCCATAGGAGGACCAGAGGACACCAGGGTGAGAGAGGGGTTCATTTGGGCTTCAGGGGTAATTCCCTTCTGAATAATACTTCTGCCCTCTGCCACCTGCTTTTAGCAACGAAGCCTCGAGAGGCCTGACTGTCACTGGGACTGTCAACCCATACCTCCAGGGTCACCCAATTGCCATCCCACAAAACCTGCCACCTTTCTCAGCAACATACTCTCCCACTCTCCAGGTTATGTTTTGCTCTGTTTTGTATTTAGGTTTAAGCGAAAGAGAATCCAGATTTTAGGAGTGGATATTTTCTTAAATAAAAAAACGCAGTGTTGTACCAGTTGCAGATCTGTGCTCAGGGCCTCTGAGGAACAGTGCTGGGGGCCTGTGGTTTGCAAGCTCTTGTCTGAGGGTCTACAGTTGGGTCACAGGTCCGTAACAGGTGGATACCGGAGGACACCGGGGCTCAGAGGGGTCACACAGGCAAGGCACTGTGCTCCCGGCCTGCACTCTCCCCACCCCCACAGCAGAGTTAATTACAATATGTTAAACATGTTGGGATTTTACTTAAAACCTCACCTTGGAGGATAAATATATTGCTCTCCTAGCAAAAGTAACAAACAAAAAAAATGCCACAGCCACTAGTATATTAGAGAAACCCCTGGTAGGGGTAGAACAATTCTTGGTCCTAACCCCTCATCCTCTATCATGAGTTCTTAGGCAAATTTCCTTACCTCCCTCCCTTTTCTCTCTTTACTTACCCAGCCTCAGAGCCTCGGTGTCCCCATTTGTGAGATGGAAAAATCAAGTCTCAGTTTGGAGGACTGTTCTGAAAACCGAGGTCACAGGGGGCTGCTGCCCTTATTCCACACTCAGATCTGTGGGCCGACCTGAGCTCTCACTGTCTCTCCACACTCTGAAGAAGGGAAACACAACACAAACCCACAGGTTATGCTGCAAAGGTTCATTTAAGTTGGCATTTCACAAAATACTTCCCAAGTAATAGAGTGCTTGTCAATAATGCAGATTTCTGAGCTCGATGCAGAATTACTAAATCGGACCTTCAGTGGATGGGCTGGAGCCTCTGAATCCACACTTTAAATGAGAAGACCAGGTAATTCTTATGCACATGCAAGTAGTAAAACTCCTGACTTAGACGATGAAAATGGATGGTCCCTGCACAAACCATGGATGGCTCAAATTAAAAAGACTGACACCACCAAGTGTTGACAAGAAAGCAGACCAACTACATACACATTTGGGGTGGGGGTTGAAAATGATATGAGGCCTTTGGAAAACTGTTCAGCAGTATCTGCTGAAGCTAAACAAGCAATTTTTCTATGAACCAGAAACTCCATTCCTAGGTATATATCAAGAGAAGTGAGTGCATATGTCCACAAAAAGACATGTGCAAAAAATGTCCATAGTAGCTTTATTCATAATACTGTAATACCAGACAACAAATAACTCAAATGCTCTTCAACAAGCAAATAGAGAAACAAATGGAGGTATGTTCATACTGTTGGGAAAGATTTTCTAATACTTAGAAAAGAGCCAGAGAGGGTGTCTTTCAAGTGCAGTGCTGGGTGTCCTCCAGAAGACCCTCCAGGGTTTTTCAAGTACAGAGGGAGTCCACCTCTATTGACTATGTGACTTTACACCTCTGGAAGGACAGAAGTTAAGTTATGGAAAACAGACAGCAACTAAAATGATTCCTGCTCATAGCAATGCCAACACATTCTTTCTGGTAGAGAATATAAACCTCAGGAAGTCATATAGTTACTGGAACCTGTTTTTGATGTTCTACTGAGTCACAATTAGTGAGTTGAATAAAATCCTTGATACATGGTAAATTTATATTTGTAAAAGAACACATTTTTCTCTTTATACATCTACATAATTTAGATGTATAATTGGCAACTACATAGTAACAATATAAAAGAACAAACTACAGATAAACGCTGAGACGTGGGTGAATCTCAAAGGTTTTATGTTGATTAGAAGGAGCTAGACACAAGAGCACATACCGTACAATTCCGTCCATGCGAAGGACAAGAACGGGCAAAGCCATGCACGGACTTAGCGGTCAAAGCCATGGTTACCTCCCGCGGGTGTCACGACTGGGGAAGACCACAGGGAACCTCTGGGGCAATGAAAGTGTTCTCTACCTTGACCTCGGCAGTGGTTACGTGGGGCAATACCTGTACATATACTTAAAAAATCATTATCATGTACATTAAAGATGTGTTGACTTTTCTATATGGAAGCAATACCTCTTTTTTTTTCAAGAACCAAACATGTAGAAGAAATAAAAGGATGGTACTTTACCCTCTGTTATAACTAAACTGCCCCAGGTTCCCCTGGAGCGGGTTCGGTGGGAGGTGGGGAGACGGAGACCCCTCCGGCTGGCTGCCTCATCCTAGGGCTGCTGCTGAAAAGCGTCTCCCTGACCCAAGCTCCCTGTGGAGCTGTGGCCAGTAACATACATTGTCATTCCAACAACTTCACCCGAGTGGCCGAGGGCAGAAATGACCCCAGGTCCAGACAGCTGGGAGAAGATAGATGCGACTCATTTTAAATCTTGGTGAAGTGTGTTTCGAGGGAGCCCCAAAGAGCCTCACAAGAAAAATCTGTCAAAAATTATCGCAAGCATCCATCTTGAAATGGCCCTCTCAGCAACATCTTTTATACAAAATCAAATCAAAACAGAAGCCTTGCTTGGAAAGAAAATTTCAGTGGAGTCCTAAGAATGTTTCTCATTTGCAGCTAGAATATCGGTCCCAAGGGACTGTCCACCTCAGTGATGACACGGGAGCTCCTGGCCTCTCCGTATTTATAACTAGAACTTGCCGAGGACTCGGCTTCGTTTCATTTCATCCTTGCGTCAACCCGGTCGAGCAGGTGCTGGTGTTAGCGGCATTTTGCGGATGAGGAAGCAGGATCAGAGAGCTTCACTGATATGGACAAGCCCCACAGCTGGCGAGGGGTAGAGCCGGGGTTCACAGCCAGCCCTGCCCACCCTGGGTCAGACCACGTGACCCGTCGGCCGGGTCCCCTCCCGTGACAAGCCAGTTCTGCCCCGGACAGTTGTGCTGTTAGGGAAACGGTCCTTGTAACGCAGACAGTCCGTCCCTCCACTTGCTCCCTGTGCAGCCTGCACTCGGTTACTCTGCCTCCGCCCCCTGCAGCCACACAGACCAGCTCTTTCTGTCTCACACCTGAGAGCCCTTCTGATACTTGAAAGAGCCCCTCAGCCCTCTCTCCCACAGCAAATGTGAGCAGCTTTTCACCTGAGGGCCACCGACCGCCCAGAGACTCCGGGGATCCAGGGGATTCCTGGATGCTGAGCTTCCAAGGCTGAAGCAGGGACTGTCCCCACAAACCAGGCACTGCAGGAGCCAGCCCAGCGTAGAAGTTTGGGGGCCTTGACAAAAGGATTAATAAATGGATTAAAGAAAACATGGATGAGTAAAAGAATGACTGAATTAGTGAACTTTGTGGGGGAAACAGGGAAGCAAAGGTGACTGACCTTCAAATTAAGCACATTCCAGGCTGGTTCTATGGCCCCTGCATGGAAACTGGGGTCCCCACCCCAGAGGCCTGGGGTGAGTGTCATCACAGCTGTCCTCTGGTGAGCACCACCTCTGTGAGGGCCCTACGTAGCCTGCTCTGCAACCTGCAAGGGAGGTCTGCTCACCTGTGTTGACAAGCGAGAGGATGGACTCCAGAAGTCCCAGCTACCCAAGGCCACCTAGGGAGTGTGTGGCCGACCTGGAATCCAAATCCAGCTCTCAGGTCAGAATCCGGGAGGATTGCCATGCAGGAGGGAAGGCAGGGTGCTCTGGGAAGGGGGTAGGGGACGCCTGTCTGCTCAGCACCAGTTGTGTGTGGTCACCGCAGTCAGTAACCTTAGCACTGTGACAGCCCTGGGGGATCAGCCTGATGGGCCCCACTTCGGGAGTCTGGAGACGTGAGATCGCCACTGGAGGTTGAACAGAGGGCAAAGGGTGCGACAGGACTGGAGCCCAAGCTGATTCCGAAGTGCAGTTCAGCGGTTCAGCCGTTGTTAGGTGAGGGTGCTGGGCTTGGGCTGAGAGAGAGGCCCCGCCCCTGGGAAAGGAAAAGCGTCCCTTTAGTAGAAGAGCTAGGAGACTTGATTGGCTCAAATCAAACCCTTACTTACTTCCTGGACAGCTGTGAAGGAGACCCTTTACTCCAGGGGCAAAGCTACAGGTCTGCAGCCACTCCGGCCCCACACCCCAGCGCCAGAAAGGGACTGCACACTATACCTGAGGTATACCCACGTTCAGACAGGACGAATTCCACCGGCCTCAAGGCGTGGAGGAGCAGAAGGAGTCTGAATTTGGGACCAACATTCCTATTTCTCCAAAGATTTGAAGAAGCGACTCAGCAAGAACCATGGGGCAGGCCTACGTACTGGGTAGTGAGAAGCGGGGAGAGGCAGGGGTGCTCCGTCCCCCCTCCCGACCTCAGCACCCTCTGATCTTCCCACCAATCTCAGTTCTCTCAGCTCCAACAGTCCGGGGTTACAGGAAAGGAGAGCAGGGTGTGGTGATGGGGGACAAGTCAGTGCAAAGGGGAATCTTTTGTGACCTAAGAGGATCTGGTTATTCAACCAGACTTGGATAAGGAACCTACGAGGTTCACAGGTGTGGTGGGGAGAGCCCCCCTCTGGCTGACGTAACATGGGTCTCAACTGAGCAGCTCCTGGATTTTACAGAGATCTTAATCTGATGATTTCAGCGCCCTGCCCCCCTCGCAGACCAGTTCTGATTGCCCAGCAGCGTGTGTTTCTTAAAAAAGCTACGTGCCCTTCGATAGGGCACACCTTCCTTTGTCCTGGCCCCGGGTGGAACTGGAGTTTCTACCTGCACATCAGACACCTGATTTGCATTCCAGAACGCTGGTCCAAGCCTCTGTTCCTTCTCGTCCCTCTCCGCCCACAGCACAGCAGGCTGAGAAGCAAGCTGTCATTTGTGGGGATGCCCTTTTGCTGAAGCACCTGCAAAACAAAGGCCTTAATCCCCCCTTGTCCTGCGGAGCTCTGCCCAGAGCCAAGCAACCCCCCTCCGCAGGACCCGGAGGCGTGAGCGGGATTCTCTCCTATGCATTATTCACACCAGTGCTTCCCTTTCTATTTTTAATGTTCAGTGTGTAGCGGTTCCCTCCGCCAGCTATTTTTAGCAACGCGGCTGCCAGCTGACGGAAGAGACAAAGGCACCAAGGCACCTTGAGAATGACAAATGGCGATTTCAATGATGAAAATAGAAAGGCTATTTTTCTTCCTGGAAAGAAAGGAAGGAAGAAAAAAAAAAAACGTCTACAGTTGCAAAGTTGCTGGGGCTTGAACTGAATTTATAGTTTGAAACACCGTCTGCCATGCACATAAACGATTCCCTCGCTCTCTGCCCCTGTCCGTCTGTCCCAGATCAAATACATCTGTCTTCATGGATCTTTCCCCGACGCTCCCCTCTACCCTTGAAGAGCCCTCCCCTCTCCAGATACACCCCCATTCCGGCAGTAATAATAATGATGGCGTCTGCATTATTCTCTTAGGGCGTTGTCCATGTTGGCCTCCCTCCTGGCTGAGCTTCCTGAGGGCAGGGACTGGTAGTTTGTTCTCTGCTCCTTAGCACTAGGAAAGAAAAGCCAGCAGACCCTCCGGTCCAGGAGCCGGATGGCCAATCACGGAGGGGCCAGATCATTCACCTCTTGGATAGAGACAAGCTCACAGAATGCCAACATCAGACAAGGCTGCTCTGAGACTATGGGAAAGTGAGAAAACGCAAGGCCACTTCCTATTAAAAAGTTTTGCTGAAATGAGTGGCTGTGACTTCTTTTTCAGTCACGGTCCAATCTGCCCGCCAGCGCGTCCCTCTGTGCAGGTAAGATTTATTGAGACACCCCATTGTACAACTGCCCTGCTTTCCGATGTCACCCAACTGGAGCTGATCCCTGCTTCTTCAGACATGCCCTGACCGCCCAAACAAAGCCCGAATCCTAGAATAGATCTTTCCAGCACCCATTTATTGAGACCCCACCCCCACCCCATGGTTCCCTGTGTGTGTGGTCTCCCTTGCTACAGCATCCAACTACAGGTCCCTAGATGCTTCCTAGGGGCCTTTGGAGGGTGCTGACAGCACAGCTTCATAGAAACAAAAGGTGGATACCTGTTGGACAAATAATGTGAACATCCCGGGCCCAGACTATGGTGACCCAACCACTCACCCAGGCAGGGGCCTGAGCCAGGAGGCATCTCCCCTGTGGTGGGGGGGACCTTCACCAAAACCCAGCAGTCTTTTTGGGGAGAAGATACTGGGGCGTAGAAAGACAGAATAAGTCATAGTTAGACAGAGGTCTTCCAGGTGTCAAGACCAGGTGGATCTGAGTCCAATGCCCCCGTGCCCTACTGCCTGGCTGGGCACGAGGCAGGTGGGGGCTTAGCCCCTTGTGCAGTATGTGGTCTGTGTGAAGACACTGGCTGTGGGAGATAAAGGGGAAAAGTTGATGATTCCATTTTAGTCTGCATTGTCTAGTCCATTCACGGAGTCATGAGTTAAACTGTCAGTGAACCATAGGGAACATAGTTACAGGAGAGAAACTGGGAAGATGAGGGGTCTTGAAAACTTTTAGAGAACTAGGTACATTTCTGTAGAGACGGGGGAAGTCTTGGAAGCCAAGGAGAAGTGAGGGGAAGGAGATGGAAATTTCTAGGGCACTGTATTCCCTTTGACCCCCCACTTACGCTGAGGGAGTTGTGCACAAGCTACAAAGCCACTGTGTTTCATTGCTGAAGAAAACAGCAAGAATGGAAGCAGGCCACGTGTGTGCAGGGGTGTGTGTGTGTGCATGCACCTGTGCAGGATTTTGTAAATATGGAACCACAGGCGAGAGCATGAATGAGAACATCTTGAGATTGCATGAGGAAGTCCTCAATGGTCATTTCTTTTACGGGTGGTAGTTTTCTGCTACACTGAGATATTAGTTCAAGGATTTACTTGACCTTAACCTTGGCCGCCTTTTGCCAATGAGTTAATAAATCCTTCATCATAATCATAACTGCCTGGAATTGTTGGGACCCATTTGGAGTTTCCATTTCTCTGCTTCTGAATGGTCACCTCAAGCTCCTGACTTGTATGCCTTTGACCCCCTGATATTAATAGTCTGGTACTTCCAAAGATGGATCCTCGGCAGAAACCTCTTATCTTTCATCTCCTGGGGCTTTTATCTCTTCATATCTCCCTCACAGCAGCCTTCTCTGGACCCACTTGAGCCTGACCCTATTGGGGGTTGCGAGCACACGTGCCCCCTTAAGAGGGGCCGTTATTTGAAAGAGAGTAATAGTTGTCTTCAGTGGGCTCATAGGGTGAAAGCAGAGAGCAATTCCAGATCAATATTAGGAAGAAGCATCCACTGTGAGAAAGAGCATCTCGGGGATACGCTGGACTTCTCTATGAAGCAGTGAGACGCCCAGCACAGGGCGTATACAAGCAGACGCCAGAACTCTTGTACTTGGCTGAAATGTTTTCCAGCACCCATGCAGGCTGTGCGCACCCGCGGGAGGGTGGCAGCAACCGAAAGGAAGGGTCAGTAAAGCAGCGGCTGAGCCTTTGAATCCGCGGTCTTCATCCGCTCCCCCACCTTCGCGAGTGCACACTGTTAAACGTACTCAAACGCTGTTATGATTCGTACCAAAAAACTTTTTAAAAAGCGGCTACTGATGGTAGTAGCACAGTTTCTTCATCAGCGGATAAAGTAAAAAAGCACAACTACTGTTACGCAGGCGTCTATGAAAATTTTTGACCCCCAAAGTGACTTCTTATTCTTGAAAAAGTTACAAATCATAGTTTTAGCACAGCAGTCCCCCTTATCTGGGGGGAATACGTTTCAAGGCCCCCACTGGGTGCCTGAAACCATGGGTAGTAGCAAGCCCCATCTATGTATACTATGTCTTTCCCTATGCATACATATAACAAAGTTTAATCTATAAGTCAGGCAAGTAAGATATTAGCAACAATAATAAAACACGACAATTATAACGAAATACTGTGACAGAAGCTATGTGAATGTGGTATCTCTCTCCAAATATCTCATTGCAACCGCACTCACCTCTTCACTGAAAGGAAGCACTTTGCAGCCTCTCTTCGGCGTATCCAAGATGCTAGCATCACTGCTCTAGCGCCGTGGGGCCGTTACCAATGGAAATCACGGTGACCAGAACACAAACACCGCGATAACCAGACACCACCTCCGAGAGCCAAGACGGCGACTCGTGGGAGGAGCAGGTACAGAGTGAAGACACCGAGGAAAGAGTCACGTCCAGGGAGGGACGATGGAGCGGGACTCGCGAGATTTCATCACGTTGCTCAGCACAGCGCAGTGTAAAACGTATGGACTGCTTATTTATGGAATTTTCCACTGGGTATTTTCGGACCATGGTGGATCATGGGTAACTGAAACCGGGGACAGTGAAACCGAGAATAAGAGGCCGCAACTGCAGATTCAGACATCAAATGGAGAAATCAGATTAATTCACTTCCCTTCCAGGCCCGTTCTCAGATCCTAAGCAAGCATTCACCTTGAACGTGACTTTATTCCACAAAAAACGAGAAACAAACAAGCTATCAACAACGACAAGATTTCTATGTGTGATTTGACAGTAAGAAATGGATTATTAAAATATGTAAAGGGCATGACCATTTGAAAAGCAAAGTTGTATTTAATAATTCAATTATCCATGTATCTGTCACTGACATGAAGACTTTTTTCCCTTAAAAACCCATTTGCACAGGCCTCTTCCATGGCCCTGAACTTTGGGCACTTACAAGGAGAAAGCCTGTGTTGCGTCTCAGTCTGCAGGAAGAGATACACTCCTTAAGGATACAAGCTCCCAGGCATTTTTCAACCCCACCGAGGAGCTGAAAGAAAGCGGCAGCCGCGGAAGTTACTTAAATGGGCCACAGAGCAGGGCTTTCTGAGCTCAGGTGTTGCCGGGTTCCCCCTCTTGCTGCAGGGGCTAAAGGGGTTTTCCTAGAGAGTGGGCGTGAGTCTTCATCCTTGTGGAGTTTGTGTTGGGGAACAGGGCTAGCTTCTCACCTACGAGAGCAAAGGGCATCTGGAAAAAGAAGAGTAAGCCGAATGAAACAATTGTTGAACCGTATGTTTAAGAGAGAAATTACGCCATCTGCACCTTAAGGAGGTGGGAGGCATTTGAACCAGGCAACGTGTCTTCTGGTTGAATCCTGCTTCGTCAGAGCGTCTGTCCTGGCCTCAGTGCGCTGTGGGGCCGTGTCAACCACATCGCCGTGGGCGTGAGGCCCAAGTGCGGATGGAGAAAGACAAACTGGAAGGAGTTTTACTGTTTTGATAGCCTCGTGGCTCCCTGAGGAGACCACAGCATGCCGGGCAGGGTCACTCGGGGGACGCACTGGGGACAGGAGGCAGAGAGACGGGCTGCTGCTCCTTCGTGGTGGCGTCCGTGGGAAGCAACCCTCGAGGCAGGGTGAGCGGGCTCAGGACTGGCTAGTTGGAATAATATCAGGGTGTCCTGGGACATCAGGACTCTCTCTGGTTGCCTGGGCCCTGGGCCTGGGGCAATTAGTGTGGTGTAACGGCCCAGTCTGTGAGACGCCAGCAAGAAAGATGGTTGGGGTGTGGATTTAACCAGCTGCTCAAGCCGTGAACTAACTAACCTCGAAACTAGATCAAGACGGCTTTCATAAAACTATACTACGAGGCTCTTAACCAAACTGCTTCCTTTTTCTGGGCCTCTCTTTACTCATCCCTAACTGGAAGATGGATTGGAAGGTCCTCCCATTCCCTTCCATCCTAACAGACCCCACTTTGTGAGACTGCGTCCTGACGTGACCTGCAACGTCTCCGAGAAATCCAGTGCTTTCACCACAAACAGGCTTGGCTTGTAATGCAGCGTGAACAACCATTTTCAGAATACTGGCAGCATTGCCTGGAAGGCCAAACAAACCATAGAAGAAATGTGACCTGCATATTTAACTTTCCATGTAGTATTTGAAGCCCTGGCCGACCACTCCCCCACCTCAGCATTGTTCCCACATAAAGTACTCTTGGCTGTTCCGAGAGCTGTGCCCTGGATTTCATGGGCCTTCTAACCTTCCCTCCAAGGATGCTCCCTCCCCTGGATGATGTATTGTAATCTTGAGGATAATAGATGTCATTGTCTATTGATCCACTCATTCAATCATTCAACAGACATTTATTGACTCAGAAATTCTATTTACCTGGCACTAGCGAAGCACCGAGGATACAGAAATGAGTCAGTCATTGCTCACCCCTCAGTGATTCCCACATCTAGGTCAGGGAGCTATTCATTCCGATGAATGCATCAGGGAAAGCGAGAAAGAGGGGAGCTCAAGAAATTGTCACACCTGTCAAGTTGCCCTAGAAGAGTGATCGCACAAGGTTCTGTGTATGCGGAAAGTAGGAAAAACGTCCTGGCCTTCTGTAAAAATAACTGTGAAAGGAGTGATCTGTGGCTTTCTCTGCCGGGGCCTCCTCCCCCTCTTCAGCATCTTTTTACAAAACTCCATGGGCTAATTCCATCGAAGCGTGCCCTTCGCAAGGGTGATCGATGTCCTGAATTCCCCCTCCCTTCCTCCAGCCACCCGGTACTTTACCAATCCCTTATTTCACCAGCAAAGTCATGCTGGGTGAACAACAATTTAATTAAATTCGAATTTCAGACTTGAATCATCATTCTCGTCTTCATATTCCTTTGTTTTTCCTCTAAAAGTTCTTTATTCTCCTCATTAATAAAAGCATATTGAGAAGCAAAATGAAAAGCACAGGTAAGCCAGCACATGACAGGAAGCTCTCGAGTGGACAAGTGGGTGAGCTAGCGATATTTTCTGGACACGAGCTGTACACACAGCATGTGCCGGCTCCGCATCCATGGCTCGGGAGATTGGGTAGATGATGAGCTTGCGAAGCAAGGAGATGGTGTGGAAGGTGAGTTTGGGTGTCAGTTTACTTGGGGGACATCCAGGAAATCCTTGCCATGGTGACAGGGAGGAGGGGAGCTGTAGGCAGGGAGGCGGTATGTGAGCTCAGGGCGCTAAGGATATGCATCTGGGCTAAGAAAGTGTGAAAGCAGCAGGTACGAAAGCCCGAGGGAGAGAAGAGACAGAGCAGCACAGGAAAACAAGTCAGGCATGAACAAAACAGACCTCTGAATCCCACTCACAGGAAGTCCTCTCCAACGACTTCTCGTTCCCTCTGCTCCACCCATCAATCCAAGGCATCCTCCCCCGGCAGAACTGATGTTCTCTTTAAAGTTAACGTTATTGTAGTTGGTTGCATCTGCTCATTCGTAATTTCTTCCCGTTGCCTCTTCACTTGTCGGAGCCTCACTTCGTCACGCCTCTGAAATGAGCATGCCCACCTTACGGGGTCACAATCAGGATCAATGGCATCGTTCTTGTGAACAGAAAAAGAACAATTTCTTAAAATATCGACATTTTTGCTGCTTAAAGCACAACTAAGGCTTGATCTATCGTGTTGAGAGTTTGCTAAAACGCCCCCTACAAAGACCAACTGCTTAGGGGGCATGGAAGGTAAGACTCTGGTGAGGCGAGGGCGCTGTGGGCAAGGAAGTTGCCAGAAGGCCCACTTTCCTGTGCTCTCACTGGACCGAGAATGCATAGGAGAAAACCAATGACCTGCCAGTCCTCCCTCCTGCCCTTCCAGCCAACTCACCTTTGAGAAAACTCTTGGACTGCCTTTTTCTGCTCTCAAAGCCTAAATATTCCCTGTGGCCAACACAGGTCCCTTTTCTCCTGCAGCATCATTTCATGCTAACTCTTCCAGATGGACTCTCTGTCCCAGGCATCTGAACTTCTGGCGTGTCCCCAGACCCAACGCTGAACCTTCGCACAGTTCCCCCTGCCCAGATGTGCTATGGCAGCCTTCACTTGTTATCCCTACTTACCTTCCTTCCCAGGCCAGCCTGGCTGCCCACTCCTGGGAGGCAATGTAGCCCCGTGGTTACAAACGTAAGCTCTAGAAACAGCCTGGGCTGTATCCCAACTCTGCCCCTTCCCCAGGGTGAACTCAGTAAGAACTGTGCTTTCTCAAAGAGGCCTCTGTCCTCATGGCCTCCACTCAGGTCTGAGACCCCGGTCTCGGAGCAGAGGAAAAGCATGTACTGACTCAGGCAGACCTAGGCTCAGACTCTAGCTCTGAGAGTTCTTGTCTATGGGGCCTTGAACCCAGGAGTTCATCTGTGTGATTAAAAGTCTCATTTTTAAAGCAGGGACTACATTCATATCTCACCAAGTCTGGGGAAGATTAAGACATAGGACCTGGGCACACAATGTGCCTCCCAAGCCCATATTCATGTGTCCTCCTTGGGAACTAGGGGGTGGGTGCTGCCTAAGGATCCAGGATAATTTTAAAGGCTCAGACATTCACAGACCTGGGTGCTTAGTCTCACCTCTGAAATTAGCGGGTGTGAAAGCAGCCAGCTAGCTGGTGTTGCAGCAAGAGCTCTGAGATGTTACCTTATTATGTCAATCAACAGATAATTTTAGTAGACACACTAACAACATTTAACTAGAAATTTGGGGTAATAAATGAATAAATGAGAAATGACAGATGGAAAGGAGGCTCCATTTTCTAGACTTCCTTTTCCAAAACACCTTCAGAGATTCTTTTGCATAGATGCTCTTAATATTTAGAATTTTTCTCTTGACCCACTCTACTTATTTGTGTTGACTTTCTGCACAGAGTCTATAAAGTATATGCAATAAACCTACATGTAAGGAGCGTTATTGACCTCTCCTTCACTCATTCATTCTTTTTCCCTCATTCATTGAACAAATGCCTATTGAAACAGTATGTACAAGGCTCTGAGCTGGGCCCTTAGGGTATTGTGGAAGTAAATAAGAGTCTACTTTCATAAAGCTTACAATTTAGGAAAAGAGAGATAGTAAGACCTGCATGCAAATATCAACAGTCCAATATCGAAAGGGACCTAGAGAAATACAGACAGGGGACATCACAATTTGGAAAAGGGGGGAAACTGCTTCCATGTTGGGTCACCCAGTTGCACTTACTCTTTGGAGGAAATAGCCTTCCCTTTGCCAGCCCTGAGTCCCCTTCCAGTGGGACGACAAGGAGGAAAGCAGAGGTTCGTAACCAACAGGCAGGTCCCAAGCTGGCCCCGCTGCCCTGGCTATTCTGCCTGCTCTGATTCATCGCCCTCCCGGAGTCTTTTCCGGGTCTCGTCTCTGGCCCTTTTGACGCAATCGGCCATCTTCTCCACGAAGCTGGTCTTTCCTCGGTTTCTCCTGGCTCAGTCCCCACCCTGTGAATCACTCCCCTGTGATCATGTCTGCAGGGAGATGGCCCTTGCACCTTCTTCGCCTCTCAAGACAGAGAAATTTCAAAGATTACACAAAACTCTGCCCCATCAATAGGAGCATTTACTTTGTCAGCAGTGATAATTACTAACAGTATCTGTAATACAATAAATATAACAAAGTAAGACTAGGGCCACTGAATGAGGTATGCATGGGTCTCTGGTGCTAAGAAGACATCAGGTAAGTGGAGCCATCATTTTCTGCCTGCAGCCGGAGAGTACCCGAGGGAGTGGAGGCTAAGAAGGGTACTTGAGCAGGGGAGGCAGAACCTACCACTGGGTGGAATTTACTGACTAGGGTGCACTCTCCTGAACTGTAAAACTTAACACCCTGCCAGGACCCAGGGAGATGGGGTGAATTCCTGATCCTGGAAACTTAAAAAAGGCAGGGCTTTAAGCCTAGCAAAGTTGAAAAGCTAGAACTGCCTGCCAGGTGGTGAGGGAGGGACAGGATGGCTCGGGAAAGTGGGCATCTGGGATTGGCTTACCCATTCCACCCTGGGGAAGACCCAGGAGAGGATCCAGGGAAAGGCTCCAACCAGAACACAAGCCACTTCCTGCATACGTGAGGACTCCTCTGTGGAGAAGGCGCCCACACCACAGGACGTGGTGGATCTCCTCTGTGGGTCAGCGCTTACGTAGGATAGGCTACTCAGGAACAGGGCTGGCAGATGGCCATGGGGGTGATGGGGCCCTAAACAACACAGGCCAGGTGGCAGGCTGAACGATCAGAAGCTGAGGGACTGCCACTACTACAATTGTCAGGCAAGCGGGTCTGGCACACAGGACGACAGAGATGGTTAATACCATGTGGCATCCTTTGCAGCAAAACAGACGGGCAGGAGGTGAGGGTAACGCTCAGCTGGTGCCAGCAGCAGAAATCGAGGAAGTATGGCCGCCAACGTGAAGCCCACCAGGATCCTGCAGGACTGACTCCCCAAATGTCAGTGGAGAAGAGGATGTGGGCAGGGCAGGGGGTGCTGTGGTAGCCATGCAGATGGGCTGCTCAGATGCTCTTCCCAGGAAGGACTTGCTGACACTTACAGGGAGTGTGGGTAGCATATACTTCCCAGCGGTTTGTTCCTTTGGGGTGAGGCTGAGCTCCCCCACCCAAGAGCATGCCCTTTGTGGAGCAGCTGGTGATCAAGTGCAAGGGTGACAATCCCAATATTACTTGTCCTTGTGACTCCTCCACAGCTTTCCCATGGCTCTGGGTATAATATTCCTCTTAATACCTGCCCCCTTCATTATCCCAACTTGAGAATGTCTTGACTCCGATGAATATAATGACCAGCAAGCCTGGCTCACCCATGGGACATCCATAAATAAGTGATTCGGAGGAGGCAGCATTTTAAGGTTCTGCTCTGCTTAGCAGGTTCATGTAAAACTAGCAAATCTCTGGATGCAGATACAAACATGGGCATGCCACAGGCATCCCTCTCTGAGTTTTCTGAGAGAAATCTGTATGTGTTCTCATCAGCCTATGGGTGGGACGTTGGTTCTCATTCCAAGCTGCCGACTGCCTGTCTTAGATGTCACCCACTGAACGTGACACTGAGTGGTCACCATCCATCAGCCTGGAGTCACGCTCTTTTCAACACTGCGGATCTTGCCAGGCTCAAGAAAGCATTTGTTCTCTGGGGGCTTCCAAAAATATTGACAGTTCTTGGATGAGATTCAACACTAATTTGAGGGGACTTTCTCCTTTTCCTTTCCATGGTGACAGCTTTCCTGACAGCAGGAGGCCAGGCATTTCTGCTATTTAAGTGGTGATTTTCTAAAAAGATGAGGATCATCTCATCTCCGTGGTTCTGTCTGGGTGGGGGTGAGTGGCGGAGAGACCTGTCACATGCCATGCTGTGTCGTGAGCTCTCGGGAGGGTGACGAGCTCTTCAGATGACTAACGTGACTTGGTCTTGAGTTTGGGCTGCCTTCTGCGTCTCCACGGCGCCTGGGTCCCTGCCGAGGGGTACCTTTGCTTCTGAAAGTGGCACTTTATTTTCCAGCTGGCCATTGGAGCTCAGCCAAGGGAGGCTTCCACAGCACAGCCTTCTTCTCAAGCTGCCCGAGATACGCTGCTCCTCCAACGGGCCCTTTGCTGGCCTCGCTCCAGCCCTGAGCTGCTCCACCACCTGGACGGCCTGCTCTACCACTTGCACGTGTCCAGATTCGAGTTGTCTTACCGTCGCCATTACCTCCATGAAGCCTTCCCCAGTCTCTCATGCTGGTTTGAACATTTCTTTTGTCCGAACACCTGTACCTTTATACTTCGATGACAACCTATAAATAATATTCATGCAGCATTGCACAGGTTTCTAAGCTCTGTCTGCATGCGTTATTTAATCCTTACAGGGTACCCCATGATTCCGTTAGTTGTTGCCACACTCACCCACTGGGACTATGCACCCTAATTCCCTGTTCCCCTCTTGCATGTAAGTGTGGTGCTTGCCTGCTCCTGGGAGTTAAGTGCATCCACAGGACTTCCTTTGGCAAGGAAAACAGAACTGCTGTGTCGTTTCTGGGCCAGGCTGCAGCTAGCCACACGCTCTGCTTTTCTCTACCACAGGGACCAGCCATGTTGGAGGTCGCAGCTGCTCCGACCAATAGCCGGGACTCTCTGTGAGGTGCTGAGATGAAATGGGTAAGAGCCGGTCCAGCCTCGGAGATGCTCGAGGCTGGTGCAGAATCATCAGGTGCCAGCACAGAGATGACTAGGATGCAATGAAATAACTGCTATAATGGGAATATTTTCAAAACCATGTGCGCATGTGGGAGAGAGACCCTAACTTTGCCTGGAAATTTCGTGGAAATAGTTACACCGAAACGGATGCTGGCAGGGTGAATAATTGTTAGCAAGGGAGTGGGCTGCTCCGAGGAGCATGTGAAGGCACAGAGGCAGGAAAAGAGCTTGCAGTGACAGCGGGGACGGAGGAAATGGATATCCTCCCACAGAGACCTGATGAAAGACGATACTCGGGTGTGTGTGAGCGCTCCCCTTACTTCCCTTCCTAAACCGTTACTGGCGGATGTACTCAGAGCACGTCCTGAGCGATGGCTCTCCCACGCTCCCCTCCCGTGTCACAGTCTGCATGGTTTCTGGGGTCGAGGATGAGGAATATTTTCATACTCTCTATGTCACTGCCGTGTGTGTTAGGGACCTGGCTCTCTTCTCCCCGGTGCCTGTCGCTTGCTCCTTTCTTCAGCAGGTGTGGTGGCCAAGCAGAAGACCAAGGAAGGAACCAGTTTCTCCTTCTTTCTGGCCTGCCTCAGCTTTTATGAGCAATTCTCTTGGCCCCTCTCTCCCTTGGCTGTGAGGACGGGACCTTCCCCACGTTCCCTAGCCCATGGGTGGGGATAGCAGAGCAAAGGAGGAATAGAACGTCTCGGTTTCATCCCTGGATTTCTGGAGCCGCTGTCTGCAGCCGTCTCTCAAGACTCCATGGACACTGGTTGCAGGGTGCTGGAGAAGTTGGGGGGTGACAGGGTGGCTGCGGTGGTGCGGTACTTCTCTGGGAGACATGAGGCGGTGGCCGGTTAGGAGGCGAGGCTCCTCGGGTCTTTTGTTTTGAGTTGTGCCCATAGTTTTTCATTCTAGGGAAAGAAAGGGAGGTGCCATTCAACCCGTAATAGCATCCTTTCACGGGTATAACATTTTCTCTGTATTCTGTTAGTTGCCGATTGATGCTGAAAATCACCACAATATAGATGAAGATGGTACCAAAATACAATGCTGCATCCTGCTGTTGAAGCTGAACATTTTTGAAAGATTTTATTTATTTTTAGAGAGAGAGGAAAGGAGGAAGAAAGGGACAGAAAGATCAACGTGTGGTTGCCTCTCACACAGCCTCCCACTGGGGACCTTGTCCACAACCCAGGCATGTGCTCTAGACTAGGAATTGCACTGGCGACCCTTGGTTCACAGGCCAGCGCTCAATCCACTGAGCAAACCAGCCAGGGCCGGACATTTTAATAGAACTATTTTAATAGAACTATTTTCCATGACTTTTGACATTTTCTGAAAATAATGTGCGGCATCCATAATTTACATAACCATTTCTCCATTGGCTATTAGATGCCTTAAAAAATTCCAGCATCATGAATAGGGCTGTGGGGAACATCACTGAGCATACGACAATGTTACAGGAGTCTGATCATTTCCTAATATTAGATGATCGGAATTAGGTCATAGGGCGTGAACATATTTAATATTCTTGCTACATCTTGAAAATGGTCTCCAAAAATGCTGTACTGGCATCCAGGGCGGCCAACACCAGGTGTGGGATGGCTCTGGAAGGGGAAACCAAAAGCACCTGGGTTTTCCCTGTCCTCAGAGAATGACGTCAACTCCTTGGCGTCCCTGCCAAAAACGGTTCTCCGTTGGGTGAACTGTGAAGCGTGACTGCTTTTTACACCAACGAGAGGCTCTCTAAAGTGGGATTTTACCTTTTTTTTCAAGTGAGTGGGAGGCCAGCTGGCTCTGGATCTGAGCTTAGACGGAGGCAAGTTGGAGCTGAGAGACAACGATTTTTTTTTTGTAATTGAGAGATTCACGTGAGGATTTTCTTTTTACATCTGAAACCGTCTTCAATAGAACAGGGATTTAGCATTAAAGGGTGGTTTCCAAATTGGGTTCAAACTCTGACTCATTAGCTGGTCTCGAATGTCACGTAACCTCTGCAACTGAATTTCCTCCACTGTGCGGCGAGGTTAGTAAGACTCCCTTCTACGTGTTGCAGAAACATGTTCCTGCGCAATCAGTCCTCTCCCCTGATTTCTAGGTCCATCTGTCTACAGACACCCCGCACTGGCTGTCCAGCTGGTGCTGACGATTCAGCATGCCCCAGGCTGAACGGCCCCCTTCTGCTGCCCCAGAAGAAAATCCCTCCCACTCTTGCAGATCTCTGTTGAACTTGACTCAAATACTTCAATGCCACCCTTGACTTCTCTCTCTCCAAAACCACGCTCACTCCAGCTGCAAATCCTGAAGCGTGTCTTCTCGAAGTCAATGCAGAATCATCCCCTCTCCCAGCCTTCGCCACCACCCCCAATCCAAGCCAGCATCGTCTCTCCCTGTACCATCACTGCCACTACAAACAGTTCCCCTTTCCCCTAAGGAGCAGCCAAAGGGAGCCTTTGGAGACAGCCTTGCACAGTGCCCCACCCTTTCGGGTCCTCCCTTGCTGTTTCTCACGGAATAAAGAGGCGGCAGCTCTGTGAGGTGCCATTAGCCCCCTGACCGAGTCTCCCTCACGACTCGCTCCTCCCTCTCCAGCCATGTGGCCTCCTCCTGGTCACTCTTCCAAGGAACTAGGCTCATGCGCACCACAGGGCCTTCACATGTGTTCCTCAGTCCACTTGGAATGCCGTTCCCTAAGCAGCCCACTCTGGGTCTGATGACTCACTGAGCTCTTCGCTTCCACGCGCCCACTGGGACCACATCATTTAACAGTCCTGCCCCTGTCGTGCTGGGCTCCGCTCCTCTCCGGGGCTCATTTCTCTCCACACCTCTTCCACCGCATGGTTGGCCTGCTCCCGTGTTTGTCGGCTTCCGTCTCCTTTAATAGTGTCAACTCCATAGGTCAGACACCTTTGTCTGCTTTGTTTATTGCTCTGCCCTCAGCCTGGAGCACAGCACGTGCTCAATCGATATGTGCTAGAATAAAGTGAAGGGCACACAGTAGATGCTCAGTAAATGTTAGCTGCTATCATCATTTTCACAATATTGGGTTAAGCTCACTGAACCAAACATGTCACAAAAAGGATGGGCTGGGTAAGCTCAATTTTCTGATTTATGGTGAATTATTAATACGGTGTTGTTGATGGGAAAAAAATTTAAACTGTGTTTTTAAAAATCATTCTTCCTTAAACATGAAGATTGACTAAAAGGACTCTTACTCGCTCATGTACCACCCAACGCTCACGGAATGGCCTTCGTTGGGTCTAACAAGAACAATGACCGCTCTTCAGGCCCCTCCAGTGACCACAGCCCCTGCCCGCCTCCTCTCCGGAAGCCGTGGCAGAATCCTGGAGAGGGACAGAGGAGTGGGAAGACAGGCCCGGCAGCCTCATTTCTCCCTTCTGGGACAAGCGGAGGCTGGCAGGGCTCGCATCCACACTGTGACGGCTCAGTCCCTCGCCAATAGCCCTCACAACACAGCCTGTGCCCCGAGGAGGTCTCCAGGCCCAGGTTTGAATCCTGACTCTCCTGCTGATGAGCTGTGTCATCCTGGGCCAGTAACTTAACTTCTCTGCAAAACCTGCTTCCCTGTGAAATACGAGCCCCGTGGAATCGCTCCATGGAGTGGAGATGGGGTTTGTGTGCTCCCAGCTCCATGCTTAGTGTACCCCGGCCCTCGGGAGACCATTAGACCCCAGGTTGTCCCAGGCAGCCGGACAACTGGAATCCTACCCTCACCCTCTGTCCTGCCAGGGCCCTGACCAACGGAGCCACCCACAAAGATCATGAGCCACGTGGGAAATAGGAACTGACTTCATCTCTGAAAACGCCTTGTGCTTCAAAGGAGGGCCATCTGGAAAAGGATGGTCCCCTGAACCTAGACGGTAGCACTGGGATATTGATGATGCCTTGACAGACATGAGTGGTCCTGAGGACCAGATTTGGAAACCATTCACCCACTGGGACACGTGGACCCCACTCAGGGGGCCTGACACACAGACATGGCTGTAGGAGGGACAGAAAATGGTTTTCCTGCCAAGACTCATCCCAAGTTCTGCTCAGACGGGCTCACCGTGTGGGAACAGGAAGAGCAGATCTCACCGCATGGATCAGGGGAAATAAATCGGGAAGCAGCAGCTTCCTGCTTTTCATGCTTTTAGGGCACAGTATCTGGCTCGCTACTCAAACGTGCCTCAAAGAACGGCAGGCTCAGACAGGGTGCATCAACCCTTAGGAAGGTCCCAGCAAGGGGGTGCTGTCCCAGAAGACTTTCTGTATTGCTTTTCATATTTAGATTTTTAAAACCCTGTTATATGTTGGGCTTTATGTGAGCTTGGGGTCGAGTTTCATTTTTTTCTATATAGATAGCCATTTGAACTAGCACCATGTATTGAAAAAACCATTCTTTCTCTACTGCTCTCTGGTGTCTCCTTTGTTATATTAGATCAAGTGTCCATATGGCATGGTCCTCCTTCTAGACCCTATGCAGTTCCAATAGCACGCTTTAATTACTAAGTAATTTGTACGCATCATTCTTCTCTGTCACCAAAATCATTACCACCACCATCATCACTGTCATCACCACCACCATCATTAGTACTGTCATCACCACCATCACCATCATCACTACCACCATCATCACCATCACCACCACCATCATCACCATCATCATCACCACCATCATCACTACTGTCATCACCATCATCATCACCATCATCACCACCATCACTACTGTCATCACCACCATCACCATCATTACCACCATCACCACTATCACCATCATCACCACCACCATCATCATCATCACCACCACCATCACCATCATCACCACCATCATCGCCATCATCACCATCACCACTATCACCACCATCACCATCATCACCACCATCATCACCATCATCACCATCATCGCCTCAATAATTAACAGCTGTTGGTGTGATTACTACGCACCAGTAGCGTCACACGCATTTAACCACCTCTATGATGAGATCAGTGTCACCATAACCCTTATTTTACAAAGGAGGAAACTGAGGCTCCAACAAGGTGAACAGCATTCCCACTATCACACAGTTAGTAATCAGCAAACAAGGAAGTCTCCCCTTAGTATTGGCATCCATGTCATCTAGGGCTTTCCATTTTCTCCATAGTCGCTCCCTCAGCTACCGCCTGCCCTCCAGTTACCTGGCCCCTCTCTGGTGGAGAGGAGGCTGTTTCTGGTGGTGGGACAGACAGACCTGCCCTGAGTTTACTCTACTTTACGAGCAGACAAATAAGTAACTTTAATCTCAAATAACATGGAACTTGTTAAACTTTTGAAAGGCCAAGGCTGGCACTTTGGGGATCCCTGGTGTTTACACTGGGGAGAAAATTCATGATCCAGGCAGGACTAATCACAGGTTGAGTTGTCTAAAGGTCTTGGAGAAAACCCCCCAGGGGCTCCCACTGAGCTCCCCTTTATCCTGACACCCCAGCTCCTCCTCCATGTAGCATGAAGGTTCCTGGGAGGTTAAACCCAGCACCAAAAGCAGGGGTAGGTGTCCCTGGTGCCAGGGACCCTGTCCCATTAGCACAACTCACAACTGGTCTATCCAGTTGCCTAGAGACGCAATGTGCTCTGTCGAAGGGGTGAGCCTCCTACAGAGAAATTCTGGTCGGGAGCAGCTAGCTCTGGATGCCTCGGCCCCTCAGTGCTGGTGGGCTGAAGGCACAGGGGATAGTGCAGCCAAGAGGGGCAGAGTGATGGGAGGGACACTGGTGGGCAAGGAGGCCTTCACCTTCTCTGACCCCAGGACTCTGCAGATGGCTAATGCGGGCCTGCTGCTATTTCTGCTGAGCTCCCATTCTTGTCTGAAGCCAGCGGTGGCAGGGGTGCTAACTGCATTCAGGTAATACTTCCGAAGGTAATTTCACACGCTGCCTCTGTGCCGATGGGGCACTATTAATATGGGGACCCTTTTACACCACTGCACTGTGCCAGCTTAGCAACCTGGCTAATTAATAGGGGAAAAAGAGTAAAGGGCTGATTTAAAGAGACATTACAATGAAAAAAAAAGTGCAAATGTTTTCGTACAAGGAGAGGGTTTGGGATTCTTTGTATGTCAATGAAGGGTATCATCTTGTTGATGCACATATATGGAACTTTGTGTATTTTTCTTATAAATTAGTATGGTGTCATATAAAAGACACATGCATAGTGAGAGGTGCATAGGTTTGAAATATTATAGGTTCAAGTTCAAAGCCAGACTGTTCTTACTAAGGAGTCGTCCAGTCCCAAGAACCCCACGTGCCTCATCTGTGAAATGGGGCCAGTGCCCCCAACACTGCAGTCATTCTGATTGGAGACCACCGCGTGTGACGCACCCAGTGCTGTGCTGGCCCCAGAGGAGGCACTTTGTACGTGGTTCACAAGTAGTAGTCGGGTGTGAGAACTTCCCAGGCTAGAGAAGCATCCTCAAAGTAGACTCTGGGAACCAGAGTTCTTCAGTCATGAAAATCACATTACCTTCCCATGCAAGGACGCAGCTGGACTGGCGCCGAGGAGCCTGCTGGGTCCAGGTGGAGGGGTGCTGCCCAGTGCGGGCTCGTCTGGGCACCCGGGCCCAGCCCAGGGTCAGCTGCACTGGGCACATGGGAACCGGGCTTTCGCATCCAGAACGTTGTCTCTGCAGGTTTTGAGCGGGGAAGTGACATGAAAGATGGAAACTCAGTGGGCAGTGTGGGACAGTCACTTGAACTGTGCGATATGGGCAGGTCCTTGGGAGCCCCCGTGAACAATACATGGCCACGCCCCCAGTGGGGCACAAAGAAAAGGAAGTGGCATAATCCCAAGGTTGTTGCAGGAAGTAAGGCGTACAGAAGTACAAACCTAGACTGGTTAAGTGTCCATCAAGAGGGGAATCAGGAACCCCACAAGAACATCAGGCATTACAGTACATGGGGGTACAATCAACAGCACCCCTGGCTTTACCGCCTCAGTTCAGACCAAGGAGTGTGATAGGGAAGGGTGTTCCTCCACGTGGAAGGGCAGACACTCGGGGGGTGGGCAGGAATGCCGGGAGGCGAGCTGTGGCTGCTCCCTCAGCAGGCGGGGCTCCGGTGGGGGGACTTGCATCCGGGCTCTGACAGTGAGCTGCTGCCGCCCCTTCTGGCTCACAATTCACATGCCATGGGCTCACCCGATTGGGTTCCCCACTCAGGAAGGTCCCAGCAAGGTGGCAGTAATCCAGAAGTTTCTGTGTTACCTTCCACATTCAGATCTAAAAATGATCTTTCCCGTGTTGAGTCTTGTGTGAGGTAGGATCCGGTTTCCTTTTCTTCCCCCCACTGGGCCTGCATTCTGCCTGGGCCCCGGCACCACCACACAGCTCCCATGTGGCCCCAAGAGGGCTCACTGGGGCCCTGGGACCCAGCGTGTCCCCAGCTTCAGGTCAGTGACGCCCCGGACAGAGGGTCCCATATACCATCAGGAAAGATGACAAGTTTGGTGTAGTGGGCAGGCTGGGTGCACAGGGGGGAGTGGTGGGAGATGTGCCCTCACAACAGTTTGGGACCCAGACCTTGTCCTCTAGGCAGCAGGCAAAGGGACACGCATACCGGGGTGGGGGAGGGGTTAGGGTTAGGGTCACCTAGACCAGAAGCCACAGGATGGAGCATGTGGGCATCCCAGGAGAGGGCAAGTGTGTGCACGGAGAGGAGGGTGCAGAGGGGCTCACCCGGCCATCACACTGTGCCCGCCACAGGGAGTGCTCATTCAGCAGAAAGACAGGACCCTGGAGAGGGACTCTAGGGAGAGAATCTGGCCTGGCACACAGTGTGGCTCCTTGCACCTAGTAGGTGCTCTGTACCAGTTTGCTGAGTGATGCAGCCATCAGCAGGGCCAGCTGAAGCTTATCTCTAACACCAGGGAAACACCAGACTACGCAGAAGCAGCAAAACTTGGGGACCAGATGCCCCCGAGACAGCAAGTCTCAGCGAAGGTCTGCTACAAGAGTGACAGACACACTGGTCTGCTGTGTGTCAACTGGAGACGAGGCAGCACTTTCTACCCAAAGTGTCAGGCAAGCTGAGACAGACTGTTCCCGCTGACAGACACACTGCCCGTTGCAGCCCCTGTGGCGGTCACATGGCGGGCAGGCCCGCAGTGAGTGGGGAAGGAGGGCGTGTCTTCTCAG